>VZTN01005272.1:278626-425949 GCA_013400515.1 Erpornis zantholeuca | reverse complement strand
TGCTGGAGCAGGAGCTGAAGGCCGTCACCTACTCGCTGCTGAAGCGGCTGAAGGAACGCTCGCTGGACAGCCTGCTGGAGGCGGTGGAGTCCCGCGGGGGGATGCCCGGCGGCTGCGTCCTGGTAGCCCGCACCGAGGTGCGCCTGGGGGGCCTGGCGGCGCCCCCGCACCTCCTCTTGGGCAAGCTGTTCCGCTGGCCCGACCTGCAGCACCCCGCCGAGCTGAAGCCCCTCTGCGAGTGCCAGAGCTTCGGCGTCGCCGACGGACCCACGGTCTGCTGCAACCCCTACCACTTCAGCCGCCTCTGTGGGCCAGGTGAGCAGCGGCGAGTTGGGTTCCCCCCGCCACAAACACCCACCGATTTGGGGGTTCGGGGTTTCTGACCCCTTCTTGGATTTATCCGAAGCCTCGTGGGCAGCGCTGCCCCGGCCCCGCGGTGTTGCGGGGATGCACGGGGGGACACGCCTGGCCCGGGGTCTCCCTCGGGCATCCCCCCCCTTTCTTGGAACCAGCGGTTCCAGTTGTGCGTAAAAAGCCCTTTATCTTTTTTTTTTCCTCCTTCCCGCGGAGTTTCCCCGCTCTCTGGGAGCCGAAGGGGCGATAATCGGCGGCTCCATCCCGCTGGCGCCAGCTTGGCTCGCTCGTATCGGAGCCGGGCGGTCACCGCCGCCGGCTTAAAGCCGCAGGCGCTTCGGGGGGGCTGCGGGGATGTCCCCGCCGCGGGGATCCCCGAACCCGCGGGGACACCTGGGGCTCCTGCATTTCTCGGGGGTTTCGCATTTTTTACCGAGGGAAGAGGTGAGCGTTTTCAAGGCTGCGTTTGGTTTTCTTGAGGGTTTTTTGTTTCTTTCTGCAATACTCGATCGTATGTCCATGTCAGCAGGGAATAGTTGCACGGAGCAGAGACATGATGGGAGTTTGAGGTGCAAAAATCGAAATGATACTTAACAGGCTGTACAAAAACGACAGTGAAACTGGACAGCTGGATTCCCACTGCCAGAGGGCAGGGATAGATGGAATATTGGGAAGAAATTCTTTCCTGTGAGGGTAGGGAGGCCCTGGCACAGGGTGCCCAAAGAAGCTGTGGCTGCCCCTGGATCCCTGGAAGTGTCCAAGGCCAGGTTGGATGGGGCTTGGAGCAGCCTGGGATAGTGAAGTGTGTCCCTGCACACGGGGATGGAACGAGATTATCTTTAACATCTCTTCCAACCCACACCATCCTATGAATCTATGCTGACTGCCCATTTTTTTGGCAAGAGCTTTGATTTTATTATTCCTTTTGCAGTCTGGGCTCCTGCCTCGCTTTGCATCACTTCTTTCAAAGAAACTTCTCTTCTGGGCGTGCTTCCCCCGAAAGTCGCTAGAGGCTGGAGGCAGTTTTTTTATTCCAGCTGGAGCTGAGCTGCGTTTTTAGGAACGGGGCATTTATTTTAGAAACGGTAGAAGTTTCCCAGTCCCTTTCCTGCAGCGGTGGTGGTTTTCCCAGCGGTGAGCGGCTGCCAGCCCTGCGCTGGGAGTAGTAGAAAGCAGAGCTGTTATCAAGTGGCACCTTATCACTTTGATAATGGGTGACTGTGCCAGGACCGCACCCGCGCCGACTGGGCGCTGGTAACAGGAGCCAAGGAAAGGCCTTGATGCCCTTTTCCACAAGTGGCTCCCTACAGAGATCATCCTGTTGGTGTTTCCCACCCAGTTTACTCTGGGGTGACGTAGCTGAGGGGTGTGGAAGTGCTGGGGTGCTTCAAACGAGTCCCTGGTGGCTGCGGGTCTGGCTCTGATGTGGGACCAGCATGGCCAGGTCGGGCAGTTACATCCACATGGGGACATTGTCACCTTTATTTTTTTATTTTGAGATCTATGAGCACCCTGCTCTGTTAGGGGAAATGGGGAACCTTTTCTGAGAATCATTAGGTGACCCCAGCGCCATCACACGGGGGATGCTGAGGTTCTCTTTGATGAACTCAGCCAAGCTGAGCTGCAGTTGCTGGCTGGGTGCTGCCAGGTGCAGGTGGGAGCTGAGGAGCACACCCGTGTTTCTGTGCTCTGGGGTCCATGTGGTGCCACTGACTGCTTCACAATACAATTTCTCACTGAAGTTGGTGCTTGCTCAAGGCTGATGCATTGATACAGCCCAGCTGGCTGCACACGCAGTTTTGGCAAGTTATAATTCAAGTAACATCACTGTCATATTTTGGAAGGGGAAAAGAAACCCCTCTAATCACGTCATGGAGTTGATGAAGGACCTTCATGAGCCTTCTGCATGGTCTTAACCCTTTCAAGGACAGTGAGAGCTGGTTAAATGATCTGATTCAGCAAAGCACCTCTGAGGACTTGCTGAACTTGGAGCACATGAGTGCTCGGTCCTGCTGCTTAAAGCGAAGCTCAGGAGCTTTGGGGGGTGGATTTGAGGTGAGGGGGATCATGGTGGCCTCTGTTCCTGAGCCACTTCTATGCCAAGGCCTTTTTTGGGATGGACCAGAGTTACTTGGATGGCTTTGTGGCTGAAGCCAGCCTTGCCCTGGTGTCAGCCCTGTGTGCCAAGAAGAGTCTTCACCACCCAACCTCTCCTTTCAGTACTTGGGAAGTGTTTGGGGAGCAGTTGTTAAGCCCCGTGTGTTGGAGTCATGGATGGAAGGTTGTCTCCCAATGCAGATGATGGGACTGTAGTTCTTTGGAAACAATGTGATGTTTTGTGTGCCTCAAGCTGTGGAGTGTCCAGGCACAGATATGGCGGAGGGGTGCAGCATGTTCAGTAGCAAAGCTGACTTTGAAAGTTGAAGGCGGTACTCCCATTCTTCAAAAACTGGGAAAACCTTGGTCTCCAGTTACTTCCAAGTGTTTCCACTGGGTGTTTATAACCTTGAAAGAGTTCCTACCTCAAAAGCAAAAGCGAGAGGGTTTGTTGATGAACTGAACGCAGCACTAACCTAAAGTTCTGTTTTTCCAGAGTCTCCACCACCTCCCTACTCTCGGCTGTCTCCTCATGATGAGCAAAAGCCACTGGGTATGTGTTTTGTCTCTTTTGATCTCCCGGGAATTCTTTCATGGTGCAGCCCCGGTGCTGCTTCTGAGACAGCCCTACCCGGCACGCCAGGCAAAAGCCAACAAGTCGGGGTTTTATGGCTGCTCATTATTTCTGAGCAAGCATCAGCTGACGGGTTTTAAGAAGTAAATGGATGCCAGTTTATCCTACCAAATTGCCATGTAGACACATGCATATTTTCCAAAATAATATGGAGCTCTATTTTTAATGAAGGCGTAATGAAAGGTTACCAGACGTCATGTTTTGTCTGCGTGTGTAATCTGCGGGAGTGGGAGCTCCTGGGTGCCATTTCCATAAAGGCCTGGCTGTTCTGCTCCATGGAGGAACTGCCTATTACCCTCCCTCTGCTCCTTACAATGAGATGGAAAGTCTTTGAAACTCGGTGCTGTGTCATTTCTGGATGGGGTGTCACTTTTCCTGGGGAATTAGAAAAGGTTTTCCAAACAAAGCTGGTGAGAGCAGCTGGGGTGGGTAGGCTGGGCATGGAGTGCAGAGTGCTGGAGAGCCTGGCAGCCTTGGAGCCTGGTCCTGTGTGCTGCATGTTGGCCTGGAGGTGTTTTGAGCTGGCATCGCTGGATCCTCACCATCCTTTCTCAGCCCTGCTTCTTGCTCAACTGAATGGGAAGCAAAGACACGTAGGAGGGATGGGAGGAATCCCACATCCCTCTTGGATTTCTTACTGGGATCTCTGCAGCTGGAGGCTTTCTGCCTTTATCCCATAGTCAGTGATTTACTGGACTTAATGACCAAGGGGAGCTGCTTTTGCTCTCATGGGGCAGGGACAGGGAGGAGGGAGAGGGGGTTCGGAGGGCGATAGGAGGGGACAGCAGTGCCTGCCTGTCCCACCCAGCCCCGGGGGAAGGCAGGAGCTGCCCCTGCCAAAGGTGAGTCCCTGCCCTGCAAGGCCTGGGAGCTGCCAGCTACTCAACCATGTGTGCACCCTGTGCCCGGCACCTTCATCACCACAGGGCTGTGACCAGAGCAGCCTGCAAAGCCAAATTGGCTGGTAGTGGCTTTTTTTCTGGTTTTTTTTTAGGTGTGGAGGCAAAAAAGAGGAGTTATCCCTCCCCATGCTCCCCCTTCCAAGTTAATTCCCTTTAGAAACTGCTTGTGCTGCAGGGAGAGATGATAGTGAGCGACACGTGACTTTATTAAAATAACAGCCAGGGATTGAAATTTGCTTCACTGGCTTGTTTGATTGGAAAAATAATAGTTAATCTGTGAGCAAACAGTTGAGCACTTAATTAGAGGGGTGTAAGCAAGAGAGAATAACAAAGACTCTTAACTTGTTAAAACAAAGTTTCCTTCGCTTCAGCAAAGAGGAAGGAAGGAAGGAAGCAAGAATAAACAGCTTCAAGAATTTTAATGGTGATAATTAAGTATAGTAACTCTGACTTGTTTAGAGGCTTAATGTAACTTTATCCAGTAAGCACCAAGTTCCTACTTGTTTGATCAACTTAACTGGAGTTATTTTTGTGGTCGAGGCAATTCAAACTTTGCATTTGCGTGGTGGAGCTACAAAGTTAATCGCTGCTCTCTGGCTCTGTGGAGAGTTTCTCTCAGGGAGGTGGTGGGAAGCTGAGGAGCCATGGGTGCTCACGTAGCACTGGCAAACGCAGCAGGACTAAAAATGCTTTCTTCTTTTTTTTTTTCTCTTTCCAGATCTATCAGATTCCACGTTGTCTTACACTGAAACAGAGGCTACAAACTCTCCCAACGTCACGCCCGGAGATTTCTCAGGTTGGCAGCTGTTTGTGCCTTCCCTCCGGCGAGGTCTGCGCCAGGGGCTGGCGGTGGGGCAGGACAACAGGAGGGGGTGGGGGTCGTGGTTCTGCTCTTGGTTTGTGCCCTTGGTGTGAAGAGAAGGAAAAAAAAAAAAAGAGCAGTTATTTGAGTTGGTTTTTCAAAGTTTGTGCTGTGCATGTTGTGATAAGATGCTGTTTGTGGGATGAGCAGGGATATTTGGGAGGTGGCCACGGGGCCATGTGTGTCCCGTGTGGAAGCTGCCCGGACCTATCCCAGGCTCCAGGGCCGTGGGCTGCTGTGGGGCTGGGCTGGGGGCCCTCCCCATTTCCATGGCAGGGGCAGTGAGGCTGGTCCAGTGCTGCTGCTCTGCGGTGGTTCCTGCCAGGTCCGTCAGGCTGGTGTTACCTGTTGGGCCCTGGCCCCAGGCTGCAATCCTGGCTTTCATGAGCAGGCTCCCAGCTACGGAGCCATTGAAGATCCCGAACAAAGCTTGGCTTAATTAGGTCCTGGTTTTTGCTCTGCCCCACCCTGCAACCTTTCATTCACTTAATGGGGCTCTGCAAGGCTTGGAGTGGTTTTACCTGACAGCAGGTAGAGTTGGGGCTTTCCTTGGCTCAGCACTGGGCTCTGGCTGTGGTGATCATTCCACATCTTTCTCCTTGGTGACCCATCCCAGGCTGGGGGCTGACTGTGTGTGGGACAGGAGGGGCCTGGCTATAGAACCAGGTATAATTTCTTTGCCTCCTGCATGGTCTGAGAACCAGGATGAGAGCAGACAAATGTGGGTCCAGGTGGAGGCCCACGTGTCTCCTTCAGCAACTGGGGTGGGATGGGGCTTGGGCACCTTGGAGCCTCATTGTTGGATTGCTGAGCACATGGATGGAATCTGCTGCTCTCTTGGGGGGATGCTGTGAGTCAGGGGAGGTGGTGGAGGGGACCTTTGGGGTACTGGTCCCTCGGTTGTGGCTTTTCTGTTCATTTTCTTTCCCTGCAAGAGTTTATGGCCAGTTTGATGGGACTTGAGCCTTCCTTGGCATGTTTAGGCTGATCCCAACTCCAAAGGGTGTTTAAACAGCACAGGGTCTGTATCATGGCACGGTGGCACATTTCCCTCTGGGAATTTTCCCTTCCCCTTGTCCTTTCAGGTCCCCCTGCGGTGGCCAGCTGGCAGTGCCACAGTTGCCACGTGCCGGATCCGGCGTGTACCGGCCCACAGGCTTTTGTTGAGCTGCCAAGTGTCCAGAGCAGGGGAGCAATTGATAGCCAGGACTCGGATCATTCAGCCTCGTGCTCTAATAAATGTGTTTGCAATTCTTAGCAAACATTCCTGGGGCTGGCTGCATGTCCCTAAAGCTCCCCATGCCCGTGGCTTTTGTTGTAACTCGATAATTGGCATTAATTACAGCAGCCAAGTTGGAAAACTGGGGTTCCTAAGGATGTAATGGTTTAGCTTCTTTCGTGGCTCAGTCTTTATGGGACATCTGGTGGGTTTTCTGGAAGAGAAGAGAGATTTTAACTTTTCCTTGAACAATATAATGATAACATGTGACTGAGATTGTGCTGAAACCAGATCCCTCCTCTCCCCCTGTGCCGTTTCCAATGGTGTAACTTTTAATAAGAGTCTGGGGCTGGGTGATTTATTTTTCCCCAGTGCTCACAATTGCTGAAAGAGGATAAGAGCCCTGCTGAAGTTAACCCATACATGTCATCACGGGGAAAGTACAAGGGAAAAACCCACTTAGGCTCCAGTCTACCTGCCACAGTTCAGTTTGTTTATTCTCCATTTCAGCTCATTTAATAGCTCTGCTTCGAGTGTGGGTCTGTGGGAGCAATACACAAAGCACATGGTCCTCCCTGCCTCCTCTTGTGTACCGAGGGAGCTCAGTGTGCATCTAACTTGTCTTCCAAAAATAAGTACATTTTGGACCTAGCATCAAGCCCACTACTATTTATTACTCCAGCTTTGATCATCAAAAAGGCTTTTCCTACTAAAACCACAAAATTCAATTTTGTGTAACAAAGAGAACCATTCTTCTCCCGTTGCTCCTTTACTTGATGAACTTCTAAACAGGAGGTTTTACATGAAGGCAAAAGATGATCTCTGTCATATGTGTAAGTTTAAAAAAAAACAAACCCTCTTTTTGAAGTAGAACCTTTCATGGCTGTAATATTGCCCTTGAGAAGAGGGGAAGTCTTCAGTGGAGTAGCAGGCTCACTGTAAACCTCAGAGGAACAGTCTGTGCTAACTGGAAGCACGAGTTGTGGGTAGCTGGGTGGATATAACCTGGATCCATGGATGATACCCCAGAGCCCTCTTAGTCTCACGTTCAAAGCATTTGGGTCTTAGAACAAAGTTGTTTGTCCGAGGATCAGTGTCCAGCCACAGCCTTTCCCTTGGAATGGGGGTGCTCCTGTTTTCTCAGGTGCCATGGCCTGGGAAGATCTGGGTTGGTGAGAAAAGGCACTTGGAGATGTCTGACCCCGAAGTTTCTGCCTCCTGAGCTCAAGCAGTGCCACATTCAGGCTTGTGAGAGCACAAAGAGGGGCTCCATCTTTTCCTCCTTAGATTCATCTCTGCCTGGGGAGCAGAGCTGAAGAAAACCTGCTGTTTGGGGAGTTATATTTTAAACCAAGGTGGCTCCCTGGCCTGGGCTGAGCCTGTCTGTCCCCCAGGAGCTGGCAGAGCCTTGGCCAGTCCTGGCGTCTCTGTGGCTCCCAGCCGGAGCTGGGGAAATACCAGGGAAAGGGCAAAATCCAGCAAGGCGGGAACAAAAGCTCAGCCTCGTGACTCATAATTGGTGGAACATTTGTAGTAATTTTTTTTTCCCTTCCTCTCAGACTTGGCTCCTCCAGCACAGGCCAAGAAGCTGTTGTACCCGTTAGACTTGCCAGGCATGTGGAGGGCTGAGCCACTCTGCAGGAGCTGGGATGGGATGGGATGGGATGGGATGGGATGGGATGGTGGGATGGGGACTTGCTGGAGCAGCTGCTGTGGGCTTTGGGATTGCTTGCCCTCCTCTGAATCCCACAGGGCTCTCCCTTACCAGCCCTAGGAAGGACCCTTTCTTAAAACTCAGGGAATAGACCCATTCCTGTTGAAAAAGCCTCATGATGAATGTTAACCAAAATTCTTGCTAGTGGTGGCTTTAAATTCTGGAGGTCCTGAGAACTGTGCAAGAGGGGAGGACAGCAAAAGGTGGCCTTGGACCTGTAGGTCTCTGTGCTGACCTGACCATCACCAGGGAAGATGATGATTTATTTTTTCCAAAAATACTTTTATTTTTTAAATTTCAAAATCACTTCCCATGTGCTAAAAACTCTCTTGAGAGTTTCAGTTCTGGTGAACCCATTTGTAGCTGAAAATGTGCATCCTGAAGAAGAAGTGTTGAATTGGTGGTTTGTTGGAGGAGGGATGAATTCCTCCAAAGCAGCAGGAAGACATTTCCCACCTGAAAGTGGAAGCACAGGCAGGAGTTTACTCCCAACAGCTCTCCTGATGTCCAGAAGGTGATGGGCTCCATGTGGAGATGAGCTCTGCTTGTTGACTGATGATGGTGGAGGAAATCTGTGAATTAACAGAGAGAAGAAACACTGAGACTGAATGGGCTGGAGCTTATTTAAATTATTTCTAATTTTATTTTTTTTTAAGGCCTGGGAAGAAGGAAAAGTTTTTGCAGGGTGGTGGTGGGGCTGGGGGCATTGGATTTGGGGAGCAGGGTCCCCAGAGGGAGGAAGAAGACAGGAGCATCCATCCCAGCTGGTGACTCAGCCCTGCTGAGGCAATGCCACAGCTCCAGGCGAGAGCCTGAGGGTTTTTTCTGCTCCCAGCAATATTTAGGATGAACTTAAGGAAGCATGTTTTAAAACCCACTGAATGGAGAAAGTGAATGCCTCCCTTCCTCTCCCCCCAGAAATAACAGGCTGCAGGATTTATGCTAACAAGGAAATTTATGAAGATCCTGTGTGTTAGGAGTAGGAAAAAAAAAACCCATTAAATCTGTCAGGCGGATGTGTGTGGCAACTGGGCAAACATTGCCCTTTCCGGGCTGGGGGAGAGATTCTGGAATTACCTGTTAATAGAAAAAAAGGGTATTTTTCTCATTCTTGGGGGGAAATGTTGGGTTCTGAGGATGGGCTCTGTCTTTGGTGTGTCTCAGTGTCAGCTGGGGGCTGCAGGCTGGGTCTGACCCAGCACCACCCTGGAGCCTTTTCATCCCTTCTTCCCCCACCCTGTAGAAACAAATCCTTCAAGAAAAGGCACAACATATCTGTGCATCCACTTTAATCACAGACAGATGTTTGTTTGGGCCAGTAATGGTTTTGGTTTCTTTTTTTCTTTCATATTTAACTTTAGGTTTGCTGGCTTGTCTTCCTCTGTGCAGTCTAGAACAATCAGGGTTTGGCTAAAGCCTCTCCTGGTCGGAGGAACGAGCCTGTTGCCAAGAGCTACTTCTTTGATGCAAAAAAATACATCCTGGAGGTGCTTTGTCAGATGTTTTTATATTAAACAGTTTTCCTCCATAATTTCAGTTTGCCAACGGGAAATAAAGTGCATCTATTTTCCAGTGTGCTTCGGAGAGGAATTCTTTGCTCACTGTGGAGGTTTTTCCCACATGGCTGTGGATGGCCATGGATGTTGGAATCCTCGTGGAGAGCTGGGATGGCTGAGAGAGCATCAGAGCAATAACCTGCTCTCCCTGGGGCTTGCTCATGTGCAGCTTCTGGCCCTGCCTGGGGCTGACATCAAAGGCAACTTCTCCAAGTGCAGAGTGAATCACAGAGTCATTCAGTTCCCTGAAAGGGAAGGTGGGGAAGCTCTGAGAGCTGATGCCTGGGCTTGCAGTGCTGTCCCTTTCACAGAGGTGCAGGTGTGCTCCTTTATTTTATATAAAGATGTCTTTCATTTTATGGAGGGCAGTGAGTTTTTCCACATCCCATTTGTGCACACCACGGTGGTGGCTCAGGTGGCAGCTCCTGGAGTTCAGACATTCCTTTGGAGCACAAGGTGAAGGGAAGGGATTGTTGATTCTGTAGCCAGGTGGGCTTCTCATTGTGTCCAAAGCCTGATGATAGCAGTGCTTCATCCATAAGTGCAGTAACCCAGCAGAGAGTATAGCACCTAGGAAAACAATAAGGAAAACAATAAGATGAAGAAGTTGTTCAAAGCATTAAGCAAGCAGTAATTTTAAATTTTTTTTATTTTAGAAAAGTTAAATTGCTTGCTAATGGAAGAGAAGCACCCTAGATCAAGGCTGGAGGGAGACATTGCCTCCATGTGGTTGTTTTTCCATTAAAACCCTGTAGGATAACTCATGTTGGGCCACCAAACCAACAGCTGGAGCACTGAGCTCTACCTGAGCAGGCTCCTGCAGAGCTGGTGGCTGACCATGCTTTGGTGGCACTAGACCTTCATGGTGCCACCTGTACCCTGTATCTCCTGTGGAGAGGTGCCTGTGGCTCCATCCCTGCAGAGCATGGGGCTCTGGAAGGAAGGTTGAGCTCCAGCAGTGGCTGTGCAGCTGTAGAGGTGTTCTTAAAGCAAGAACCATCACCTGTTTGTGTAAAGTACCCCATGGGCTGTGCACTTGTAGTGCAGGGTTTTTGGTCTTGGGATGACTGCAGAGCTCAGCCAGGACCGTGATGTGGGATGGGGAAATGAATTCTGGGAAGGCTGAGGGATCACTGAGGAATTTGAGGTAGGAAGAGAGGTGGTTTGTGCTGAAGGTCTCCTGAAGAGGGACATCAGGGTTCCTCTGAGGCTTTGCATTCTGTGCAGCAAGGAGCAGCAACCTCCAAAAATGGTCTGACAGGAGGGAAGGTATCTCCTGGACTGGGAGGTGGAAAATGTCCCTTTGTTGCTATAACCATCCAAAAGGCAGCACTTAAGAAATTAGGACAATCAGGGCTGCCCTTAAAAATCTGGACAGCTGGGGTTGTCCCTTGTTCAGAAAAAGGAAGGAAAAAAATCCAAACTGCCTTCCAGAGCCTTAGGATAATCTGCCTGGAGTGGCAGAGCCTGCGCCAGGGGTGGAAGGAGATTGGTTTTACCAATATCAGGCCCTGTGCCTGATGCAGGGATTAAAGCAGCTTTGCAGATGATGTCTTTTTATTTCTATGAATGCACATAGCTCCTGAAGTCCAAAGGAGAATTTACCATGATGGAGCCAGGCAGGATGATGCCCTGAAGTGATGGTTCCAGGGGCAATATTTGGGGAGCATGGTTCCCTTGGAGGCAAGACACCAAAATTCTCAGTAGGTTCCAGCAGAGAAGGAGAGAGTTGCTTTTTCTCCCTCTCTTACCTGGAACTGCGAAGGATTTTCACAGCTAGCCTGGATGTTTTCAACCTAGAAGTTCTTGGAGAAAGTACAACACCCAGATAAAATATGTTTTTGTCTGTGGTTCACTGAGTAGTTATGATGTTTGGCCTTGAATCACACAATAATCACATCCCTCACTTCTCCAAGCACCTAGGCATCACTCTTAAAAAAAGAAACATCAGGAAGTAAGCAAGTTACTTAAAAGTAACTTAGTTTAATCTTTGTAGCCTAAACATTACATTCTTGCACCCTATTAGGGGTTGGATACACTTTCTAGGTAGTAAAAGTTCCTTTGATGTAGCTCTGGTTGTGTCCTTTAAGCAGCATGGATCCGATGGATCCGGCTTTGTTTGAACTTTCCTTTTTTCCCTGTGCCTGTGTTTTGCTTTTTAAAGGGATTTGCTGAATACTGGATACAGTGTATTTATGACCTTTGAAAACGGTGAATGTTTTGAAGGAGGAATTTTGGCTTCTTATAGGGGACCTGTAGAGAGAGGCTTGTGTTCACAGTCCCAGTAATAGATTTTTTTGTGGCACTTTGATGAGTGAGAGGTGTTTATAGGCTTGATTCATAACTGAGTTACCAAGGTTTTCCACGGAAATAACTTATTAAATGTGTGGCGCTCACTGGAGCGATTGAAGTCTGGAGATTTGCTATTCATCAAAGGCACCTCCTTTCCCGGGCTCCAAGACCTAACTCAGCATTTTACCTCTGGAGGATGCTCAGACCCAAAAGGACTGTGTGGTGTGGGAGCTTGCCTAGGCTTTTAGTAAGAAATTTTAAAAAAATTTAAAAAAAAAGCAAGCTGGAAGGAGGAGGAAAAAAAAACCCTCAGGAAAAACATCCCCCATCGTTGGGAGCCGCTGATGGTTAAACCTGGTTTTCTGGAACACTGCTTATTTGTGTGGATTTCACTTTGCTCCTTGACAGCTGAAAAGTCCATCCCCTCAGTGCTGCTGAGGGCTTTGAAGTGTCCCGAGCCCCTGGAACCGCAGG
Organism: Erpornis zantholeuca; assembly: GCA_013400515.1. Classification (NCBI taxonomy): domain Eukaryota; kingdom Metazoa; phylum Chordata; class Aves; order Passeriformes; family Timaliidae; genus Erpornis; species Erpornis zantholeuca. The sequence continues at coordinate 413,845 of VZTN01005272.1, read as the reverse complement.
TTCAATTTACTGGCAAAGGAGACTCAGCTCTTTGTGCTTCCCAAGTGCCTGGGATCAGCAGGATTGGGCACACAGGGCTGTGATTGCCAGAAGTGCCATGTGTCCTGCAGTGCCGTGGGCTCTGCGAGGGAGCAGAGGAGTGTGCTGCAGGGGATCCAGGTGTTGGGTGGTGATGGAGGAGGGTCTGGGCTCGCTGAGGTCCCACCTTGCTCTCCTGAGGGTTTGAGTTTGGATGGTGTCTGTCCCAGCACTCGCTCTGCCCCACTTGGCTGATTGATTGAATCGTGGTTTGGGTTGGAAGGGAGCTTAAAGCTCATCCTGTTCCACCCCTGCCATGGGCAGGGACACCTTCCACTGTCCCAGGCTAATCCAGGGGCAGCCACAGCTTCTCTGGGCATCCTGTGCCAGGGCCTCCCCACCTTGTCAAAAGTCCTTCTCCAGCTTTCCTGTAGCCCCAGAAAATGGGTATTAAGCTGGAAAAAAGCATCACCCCAGGGATGGAGTACTGGGAGGATGGAGATTGTGAGGGGAAGATATGCAGCACATCTCCAGTCCTGGGGTCTGGGCTTGGAATGCTGAGGACTATTGGATTCCAGTCCGGGGTTTTGTTGTTTTTTTGTGTTTTGTTTTTTTGGTTTTTGGTTTTGTTTTTTTTTTTCTGTAAGAACAAAAACATTTCACATGGAAATGCCTGTCTTGGCTGACCTCTTGCAGAGCTGCTAATGCTGACTGGTAATGGCCTTTGCAGCTCCTGGGGCTGGAGCAAGGATCAAACAGCTCTGCTATTGAAGTGCTGAACTGAGCTGCTGTCCCACCACCCCTTTCCCAGAGAAGCTTCTCCTTCAGTGAGAAGCTGGTTCTTCATCCCAAGCTTTGGGTATGGGAAATTACATGGGGAAAAAAAACCACCAGCATCAGAGGATATGAACAGAATTAAACCCAAAGCCCTTTTCCTGCCCCATCATCTCCTTAAACAGCCCTGCAGCCCAGGTTTCCCCCTCTTTTTTCTTTTCATATTTTCTCCTTTTTATTCTTTAAATGGATTAGAATTGCTTCTGGTACTCAGACCTGAAAACCCTCACAAAATACAGCCTGTCCCTACCTCTCCACAGGGATGCAGTCTCTGGCTGGGAGCAGACAGGCTGGGATGCTGCTCCCTGCCCTCGGCACTTTGCCTTTCAGGTTATAAAAGCCCATGTATGAAACCTGCCAAAAAGTCAAATTCCCAACAGTGCAAGAGAGAGGGATCTGTAGAGAGTTTGTTTTCCCCTTCACAGCAGTTCTGTGTTCCTGGGGGATGCAGGAGGTCTTTGCTGAGGGTTCAAGGATCCCTTGCAGCAGAGCCCACGTGCTCCTGTCCTGCAGCATCCCCCAGCCCTCCCCATCCACTCCAAGTGTGGCTCCCAGAGTAAAAGCTGGACCAAAGCCATCCCTCCCTGAATGGCAATTCATGGAAGTGCCCTCGTGTCACATTTGCTGTCCCAGCTGGACACTGCTGCTCAGCTGGACCCACTGCAGCTTGGCCATCTCCCCTGCCTGGGCTTGGCAGAGCTGCCCTCCCCTTCCCGTGCCTGTGTTTGGTTTATGGCTTTGGAGGTGTTCCTCCTCCTAAGTGCTTGTAGCAGCTGAGGCTGCCCATTCTTCCAAGCTGGAGAAGTTGGAGTCTTCACACTGCTGCAGGGACATCTCTTGATGCCAGGGATACCTGGGTAGGATTTCTCACAGTGGCTCCACGGAAGGGCAGGAGACACAACTGTGTTGGTTTTATCTGCATATTCCATGAGCAGGAGCAGAACCTGCCAGCAGTAAGGCTATTTTTCAGCTCTTTCCATTTATTAAGGTCTCATTTGCTAAGATTTTTCCATGAGAGAAGCCAAAGAATGTTAAAGACTTTAAAAAGAATACGCCAGCTGCTTTGTGCTTTCACACACAGTGATGCAGAGTCCTGTTGTCTGTTTAGTGAGGGATAAAAGCTCCAGAGGTACCTGCAGGGAGCTGCAGCATGTGGTGCTGGGTGATGAGTGCTGGGTGAGGCCCTGGCACAGGCTGCCCAGAGAAATTGTGGCTGCCCCATCCCTGGAAGTGTTGGACTGGGCTTGGAGCAGCCTGGTCTCAAGGACGGTGTCCGTGCCTGGGGCAGGGGCTGGGATGAGATGAACTTTCAGGACCTTCCAACCCATCCCATTCTGTTTCTCTGATAAGGCTGAGCTGTCCTTAGATTTATTCCACCTGTGTCCGGAGGCTCCTGCAGGGCTGGACGTGCAGAGCACATCCCTTTTCTTCTCTTTCTTGCCTTTCTTTTCCCCTGCTGGCTGCTCCAAAGCCTGGCCTGTTCCGGGGCCGAGCGCGGGCAAGGCCTCACACAAGGCCCTGTTTGTGCGATCCCGCGCCGGGAAAAGCCAAGTTTGTCCACAGGGAAGAATGAGGCACTTGATTCATCCCCCCCCGCGTGAGGCTGTGGGGTCTGGGAGCATCCCTGGCCTGCACAGGGAAGGCAAACACGGGCGGTGGTGGCTGGGAGCTCCCATGGTTCTGCTTTCCCTTATTCCTGAATAACTGTTGCTCCTTTGGAAGCACTGCTGCATCTTCCCCTGAGCTCTGTGGCAAACACAGTCATTGTGCCCTGATTTTTTTCTGGTTTTTTTTGTATTTGTTGCTCTTTGAACCCATTCAGTGAGCTGTGGGTAGAATGAACTATAAGTAATTTTTTTCCAACATTCTTCTTAAAATCCACAGAAGTCGTGACATAACCCAACAGGAGCTCTTACCCTGGAAGTGTTTATGGCCAGGTTGGATGGAGCTCTGAGCAACCTGGTGGGAGGTGTCCCTGCCTATGAAGGGGGTGGAACAGGATGATCTTAAAGGTCTCTTCCAATCCAAACCATTCCATGATTCTGTGATCCATCCCCTCATCATAAGCAAAGCTTTGCCAAATCTCACAGCAAACAGTCCCTGGTGCTTATAAAAACTCAAGCTCCAAGATTAGATCTGGTTCGGTTTGTCTGGTGCAGCAGCTCGGGGTATCCAGCTGTGGAGAGAAGGAGCAGATGTGAAAATGAGCAGTTTAATGTCTCAGACCCAATCCCTCCCTATAAATTGTGTGTCTGCAGCTGCCACTGAGGGCTCGAGCTCCTTCTGCCACAGGTCTGATCACGGTAAAACTGAATCCAGCAGGTTTTGATTTGGGCCTGTTCTGGAGAGCTCTTTCTGGTAAGGTTTTATGAAGCCCTGAAAACACAATACTGTTTGCACAGGGGCCGTTGGGTGCCTGGGCTGGGTGCAGAGCAGTCCTTGGTGGCAAGGCCAGGGCTCAGTTTTCCTCAGGTGTCATGGAATTGCTTTCTGAGATCTTCAAAAAACCCCAACAGAAAAAAAAAAAAAAAAACCCAAACAAAAAAGCCCAACAAAACTTTATGAATCGACCAGGAAGCCAGTAAAAATTAGTAGTAACAAGCTCATTTCAATAGAAATGGGTTTGCTGCTCTGCTGGCTGCCAACCATTTATGGGACTGGCCGGGTGCCGGGTCCAGCGCCGCATCCCTCACCCTCCTGCTGCTGGAAATCATTTGTGACTCCAAAAAAATAAATAACACTATTGTGGAGCTGCTTTTATGGCTGGGGCCTGAGTTGGGTGGCAGCTCTGGAGTTTGCAAGCCCTGGCTGGGGGCTCTCTCCTCCATCTCAGGTGGGTTCCTGTGGCTTTGCAGGGTGCAGGTGAGGACATGGGGTCGGAGTTGCATCCATGGCACGTTGGATCTGTTCCTGGATCTGATGCCAGGGGATGAGCTGGGTCAATGTGGCTGTGCTGATGCAGGGCTGTTGCAGGGAGCATTGGATGCTGGTGGACGTTGTGCCAGAAGAGATTTAGGATGGATATTTGGGAAAATTTCATCCCCAGAAGGGCTGTCCAGCCCTGGCACAGCTGCCCAGGGCAGTTGTGGAGTCACTGTGGATGTGGCACTTGGGGACAAATGGTGGCCTTGACAGTGCTGGGGGAATGGTTGGAGCTGCTGATCTTAGAGGGCTTTGCCAGTCTTAACCATTCTGGAATTGCTCCTATCTCTGGTGGGGACATCCCAGACACCCCCAACCCCAGGGCAGTCCCAGTGAGCCAGGTGCTGGCTTGTTTGGAGATCCAGACCCCAGAACAGGCCCTTTTCTGGTTTGGCCCATCTTTAAATAACCACAGGGGTTTCCAGCATGGGAATCCACCTGACTTTCCCATTTGCACCAGGTGTGTTTCAGTGCCTGCACCAAGGGATGTGTGTCTGTCTGGGGAGACTTCCACCCCCAGCAGAAGAAGGGAATTCCTGCGAGAGTACAAAGTAAGATAAAACTCCTGTGAGTACAGGGAGCTGCTCTTCCCTCATTGCTGAGTTACTTAAATGTAAGTGAAATGTCAGCAGAATTATGTTGTCAAAAAAAAGTCACTCATACATCACAGGTTACAGACTAGGACCTCACTGGGCAACTTCATCACTGAAACAAGAAAATTGGAGTCATTCTTTATTCCCCAGTAATTACAGCCACATATTTTGAAATATCCATGTCTTTTCCATGTTGAATTGCCAGTACAGACCTTCAGAGCCGGATTGGATTCAGCTGTGCTTGAAAGGGTCATTTGAGACTTCCAACATTAAAGATCTTTGCAAATTAGTTTTGCTCTTGCCATGCTGAATTTGTTTGTGTAGAAAACCTCAGTAGATTTGGTATGTGCCTGTCTTTGAAGGGCTTTGCTTCAAAGGCTGCAGCTCTGGGTGTTTTATGTGCTGAGCTTTGTGGTCCCCGGAGCTCCACTGCCTCACTGGGAAGTGTCAGCTCGTGTTAGACCTGCAGGAAGGAAAAGCTGAGCGTGGCTTTTCAAAGCCATCAAGGAAACTGAATGCCCAGGGCTCACTGCTGTAGGAAACCGGTGCTGGAGTTCTATGTCATTGGTACAGCCTAAATCATGGTTCTCTCCCTGTCCCTTCCCTGTGGGTGAGAGGAAACCTGTGTGTATTTGGAGAATTAGGGATAGCTGGTCCCCGAAAATTCAGCTGAGGCCTTGGCAGTCAAAGTCAAACACAAGAGTTTCAGTTGGACCATAGCTAATATTCAAAAAAAAGGTAAACAGTAAAAGTAATATTGTCAAGCTTCCTGTTTTTTTGCCTGAAATCTACTTTTTTGTCGAAGAAATTGAATCTCAGAAAGGAAAATGGGAGAATCTGTCTCACATCCTGGAGGTTTGCATGTTTAGATGAGGTCTGTCACCAAACAGGTTTTGTAGGAGTGGGGCAGGAGCCCTTTCCCCTCCAGCCTGGCGTATCCACGCACATCCCAGCGGGCTGCACTTTGGAACTGATCGCTTTAAAAGACAGAGGCAGCACCAAAACCTGTAGAATAACAGGTGCTCATTGAAGGGCTGTCACCTCCCAGAACCTTGGGCTGCCCCAGAGAGGGGCTCTCCATGCCCAAAGCTGTGGGAGGGTTTTGTGAGCTGTGAGTGCATTGTCCACGTTATGAGCGGCGGCTCCGTTCCCGATGGTGCCTTTGGGCTGCCTGAGGTGCCGGAGGGAGGGAGCTGCCCTGGCTGCCAGTATGCAATAGGATCAATCCAGGTTTAAATGAGGACAAACCAACCAGCACCAGAACATTGCTGGGAGCCAGCAGATAATCCCAGATCAGCCTCGGGCTGGATCGCCAGTGCTGCCTTGCAGAAAGCGCTCGTCCCTCTCCTCGTCCCCCTTTCTTCCCTCTCATTGAGATTTCGACACAATATTATTTTAATCCCTATCCTCTCGCCCCTCCTCCTCCCTCTGCCCTTCCCTGCAGGCTCTCTCCCCCCATGTTGGCTGCAGAGGCTCTCAATGAGAACCAGCTGCCTTCCAAAGCCGTTTCCCCTCGGAGCGGGGCCAGGCGAGGGCGAAGTTGGCACCATGTGGGCTCAGCCCTGCGGGTCGTGGCTGCCTGGCTCTCCCCCAGCCTCTAGAACGCTTTTCCTCCTGGTTCTGTCCTCTCTGAACACATGATGTTTGTACTCCTGGGATTTGGGGCTGGCTTTGGAGCCATCCCACCTTGGAGCATCACCTGTGTGCCCGTGGGGTGGGGCACAGGGAGCACTGGGATTTGGGATGTGCCACACAGCTTCCCAGCTGCCTGCCACAGCCCAGCCACCTCCAGCCATCACAGCACAGCTTTGCTTGGATTAGAGGTTGTTAAAACATGGCTTTATTTGTTTCTTGAGCTCTTGTGTGGGTCAGGCTGCCTTGGTGCAGGTCCCTGGGGCTGAGTGTTTGGTGCGTGTTGAGCACAGGAAACATCCACTGGGATTTAGAGTCATGTTTTCCACCCTGTTCAAATACCCAGGAAGGTTTTAGACATTCAGGGGATGCTTCCTAGACAGGCAAGTGAATGAAATTAGTTCAAGCAGTAAAATCTCACATGTGCCAGCTGCAGGAAGTACCAAACTCCTCCTCACATCCATCCTTCAGTGCCTCAGGATGGTGGTGATGGTGAGAACAGGTTGGTTCATTAACAGAGGGAAGGAGCATTTCTCCAGTGCCTAGGCAAGTGCAGCCACCTGAGGGAAACAGCACAGGCTTATCCTGGGGCTTTTATTCCTTATTTCTCCTTTAAAGTTGTGTTTAATGCTTGTGTCACATGAATAAGCTGGAATAGTGTGTAGGGTGTAGAATGTGCAGGCAGCAGAAACGTTTTTCCAGAGTTCTGTGTCTTTATCCTGGATTAAGTGGTGGCACAGGGATGAGAGAGACTGTGGCTCCTGCTGTGAGTGGGGCAGTTGTACACACTGGAGGTCTGCTGGTCTCCAAACTACAAAGGCAGCAGTGAGTGTTGAATGCAGGTACACTCCCACACTGGGAGCACCAGCGTGGGTACCTTGGATTCATTCCCTGTGCTGTGATGCAGCAGACTGTGATGCAGAAAGAAATTCTCACCAATTCAGCATTTCAGAGCTTCTGAAATGGGGTTTTTCTGGCTAACTCAACCCAGCATGTCTGTGAGAAAGGGAGAGATGAGAAAACACTTCCCCTAAGTGTGCCAGAATTCCAGCGTGGCCCTTGGAGAGCTGTGGCCATCACTCCCTTCCCGAGGTGCCACCCAGCCTGGTGGCACTCCCACAGCCAGGGGGGGAAATCAAGGCTGGCTGTTTGGAAATGCAGCGACTCGAGCGCTCCCAGAGCGGTGCCTCTCTGTTTGAGTGAGGTCGTGGGTGTTTATTTGAGGGAAGAGCAGCTCAGCCAAACATCCTGCTTTTAAACTCGCCTCTGCAGCCCTCGGAAAGATGCCTGCAGCTATATTTGTGTGCAGCCTCCAAGTGCTGGGCTCTGGGCATGGATGGGATTTACAGCGAGGGTTTAGGAACAGCCTCCCATGTTTTGGGGTTTCTGCTGCACTGAAAGCTGGGATTTCCTCATGATTGCACTGGAGAGCTGTAGCACACTTCCATCAAGATATCCAGTGTCAGGCAGGGAGCTGGGTGTCCTGCAGGGCTCTGAAAATCCCACTTCCCCAAACGGGGTGTTGGAGCCCTGAGTTTTGAGTCAAAATAAAAATCAGTGGGAACTGCCAAGTCTGGGGAGGGGGGAGTCTTGATTTTGGGTCAAAACCGCTGTGGTTTTTTTCCCCCTTGTTTCAATTCCAAACACAGCCCTGCCAGAAACTTGGCTCAGCTTCCCCAGCAGAATTAGGGATGTATTTATGTTTCGGGGTTTGTCAGGAAACGTGAAACCAGGTGAGTTTGGCCAAGGCTGGGCTCTGGCTGGGACAGGGATGTGCCTAAGGGAGGGCACAAGCAAGACTTATTTTTGTAGACATTTCATAGCAACAGGGCTAAAATAGAGCTGTTGCTCTGCCTTCTCCATTGCATTGAAAGGAAAGCCTTTTTCTGCAAGCAGAGCCCCTGTGGTGGCTGGGATGGGGTTCTGGACTGGGACATCACAGGATCCTTCAGGCTGAAGGAGAAGTTTGTGGCAGCTCTTAATTTTAACTGTTGATTCTGAAATAATGGGCTTATGAGTAAGAGTTGTAACTTCACCCTGTCCTGCACACCACAGCATTGTGCTTTTCCAGCCCCTGACAGCCTTCACTTACATGGGGGTAGCTTAATGCCACCACTTACACATCAATTCTGTATCTGAATGACCTAGAATACACCAATGTATTTATTCTCACAATTCTTTTCCAGCTCCATTTCCTATCCAGAGTCATCCAGGAGATGACACATTACCCTTAAGATTTGAATTCCCTTTGTGAGATGTGCTTTTGCATGTAATTAAAGAGCTGATTGTTCTTTGGGCCATTTGGATGGTCACAATTTGGTAGTTTGGGTAGCAGTTCTTGCACTTAATCTTAGATTAATACAGATGTCTGTGTCTGAGGTGGTTGTTTTAGATAGTTAACTGCAGCCAACAGGGAGAAAGAGCCACTTGAAGGGCACAATTGATCTTCTGTCTACAGAACAGGGCTAAAACAGGGTGGGTAAGTTGTGCCCCCAAAGTTTGCATCATTCCCTGCTGGGGAGTGCAGGTGGGAGGGTCTGGCCTTGGTTCACATGGACTTGGGATCCTGTGATTTATCCTTGGATCAGATGAGCCAGCAGAGAGGATTTGGGTGGTTGTGAGGCACTTGAAAAGAAAAGAGATTGCTCTTTTTTAGAAGAGGGAACTGTGGGATGTTTGCCACTGGAACAACCAGCAAAGTCCTCCGTGACTTCCACCAGCACCATCTCTGCTGCTTCATGGCAGGTTGGGAGTGTGATGTCATGGGCAGAAAATAGCCCCTGTTGTTATCAGAGTAAAAGTTGAATTTCTTGTAATCTTCTCCCGGGCTGCCGCCCCTTCCAGCCCTCCCTCCCCGCAGGAACCTGCGAGCACATCCCCAGCCCCTTCCTGATTGTTTTTCCAGCCCCATTACACAACTGTGCGTTTGTTTGGATTTGCAAATTGGTCCTGAGCAGTGTCAATAGCTGGAGATACACACAGAGAGGAATGGACTTTATTTGGGTTTTAGGGCCTTCGGAGTGAATAGTGCCAAAATAAATAGGGAGTTTTATCCGGGGCCGTGTTAACCAAACAGCCCTGGGAGCTCCTGGGGAGAGGTTCAGTAGAGAGCAGCAGGGATGGAACCACCAGGGTACCCAGAGCGCCGAGCAGGACTCGGGACTCATGAATGTCCCCTTGAGCCTGGGCTGTTGTTTTTATTCCTTAATGATGGATTTACAAGGAAATAAGAACATCAGGGTCGGTAACAGCACGCTGGGTGACCGAGCCCAGTTATCTTCTGGCTTTGGAAATCACATTTTGTTTATCGAGCTGTGTCTTACAAGAAATTCAGCTTTTTATTCCTCTGCTGCTACGTTGTCCTGCAATAAAACCTCGCCAGCATTTCCACTCTTAATTGACTCATGGCAGGTTTATACCCATTTATCCTGGATCACTCTGTTGTTCCTCGTTCCTCGAAGCTTTGTGGCACAGCTGGGAGAGGCCAGGTCAGAGCTTCCTTGCATTGCAGGGCTGGAGCGTTGGGCTTGGTGGTTGCATGAGTTGTACCTTCTCAGAAAGCACAAGGACTTCAGGTTTTCCCCCTTTTGGAGCTCTTTGAAGCACTGGTGGCAGAGCCATGCTCTGTGTCCCCGTGAGTAAGGCTGACTTCGTCACTGACAGCATCCTGGAACAGCCCAAGAGCTGCTAAAAATGACAATCTGAACGCCCAAGCCAATTTCTTCCCTAAGTTTCAGCTGTCTAAATACAACCATGGTGAAGTCAGTGGAGTTACTTTAAATTTCTGGTCAATATTTGGAGCAGGACCTGGCTGTGCCCATGTAGTGCATGGGAGGATTTATTTGTAAAAAAAAAAAAAAAAAAAAGGAAAATATGGTGGAGGTTGGAGAATAAATGGGGAGTGAAGAATAAGACTCAGGCTCCCCTGTTCTTCCTGATTTTTTACCATTGTGAAAGAACTTTCCCTTTGGCAAACAGGTTGCCTCAAGTGGCTGTGGTGGCTCGCTGAGGGCACTGGGTTATGACAATAAATAAAAGCCAATGGAGCTTCTAGAAATGTGAGGAATGTGGAAATGTTTAAATGATTTAGTACCAGAAAACTTTATTTAAACATTTAATCGAAGAACACGCTTTCATCTTTAAAACATCAGTGTTTGAACTCCCATCCAAGTTTTTTCCCGACTTTCTATGTACTTCATCATATACAACAGCAAGCTGTGCTTTGCAAAGGGAATAAACTTCCAGTTCTCTGATTCCGTTTGTTGTTGTTGCCTCAAACACACCTAGATTACAGTAGAGAAGCTGTTTTTGGGAAAAAAGTCCTAAACATGTTATTTCCTGTGTTAAATAAGGTCTCATTTATTTGAAGAGTTGGAGCTGGGAAATGCTGTGTCCAAGCTAATGCCGTAAAGCTGCACGGGTTGCCATGTGGAAACCAGCCTGGATGCAGATGTGTCAGTCAGCACATGGGGGTTTTTCCTAATGCAAGGGAATATTCACCTCTGGGAAGTTCATCTCCCCAAAAAGCATCATAAGAGAGGCTGGGGTGGGTTGGTGGCATTGGTTTGATTGCAGTCTGGGCTGGTGAGGGATGCAGGAGTGGGCTCTGACGAGTTGGGCTTGACTTCAAACCTGCCACAGGCATTGAAAAAAAAATCATTTCATTCTTAAAATGGATGAGCATTAGTGGATTGATTTTGAATTACATAATTTTTTTGCATGTAAGAGCTGCACTTTGAAGAGAAAAACCTCAGGGCTCCATGCACACCAGCACCCACTATCAATGTGTGGTTGTTTTTGAAAGCAGCGACGCTGGAGTCACACCGTGGCAATGACTCAGTGCACGTAACCATGCTCCCTTTCGGGGTGAGCCGAGGGGATCAGCTTTGTAATGATTTTCCTGAGATTGTGACCTCAGGGCCCCTTGGGTGCAGCATTAGCATTGGAAATGTCCCTGTTTGCGTTCCCAAAGCCTCCTGAGCGTGCGCCGGCCAGGGCCTGCCGTGCTCCGCTGGGGAGATTTATGCTTCCTAAGTACATTGTAAAAGTTTTATAAAGTAGCTTAAATATTTACACAATAAGCATTTAAGGAAACAGTTAGGCCTCTAAAGGAGCTGCTGATCCTTTGGGTCCATCAGACCATGGACATGAGGGTTTTTTAACTGTCTGACCTCCAGGAATTGCTTTTTTTTCCACCTAACTGGTTTTAAGCAGGCAAACAAATGGAAACTCATACACAGGAACCTATAAATAATGTTAATGACCTGGCTTGTATCCTCAAAAGCCAGGAAATTTAGGAACATGCCGGCGAGCTGGCCCTTTGCTCACTGGAGGGTGGAAGGCGTAGCTGGGAAGATTCCTTCCCAATATCCCATCTATCTCTGCCCTTTCCCAGTGGGAAGCCATTCCCTGTGTCCTGTCCCTCCATGCCTTGTCCCCAGTCCCTCTCCAGCTCTCCTGGAGCCCCTTTAGAAGGGCTCTGAGGCTCTCCATGGATCCTTCCCTTCTCCAGGTGAACATTCCCAGCTCTCCCGGAGCCCCTTTAGAAGGGCTCTGAGCTCTCCATGGATCCTTCCCTTCTCCAGGTGAACATTCCCAGCTCTCCCAGCCTGGCTCCAGAGCAGAGGGGCTGCAGCCCTCAGAGCAGCTCTGTGGCCTCCTCTGGACTTGCTCCAGCAGCTCCATGTCCTTCTTTGCCTTGCACATCCCCCAGCACAACCACCTTTTTTCTGCTCCCAAATTTCCTTCTGCAAGCCTCCAGCGATGCTGCATCTCTAGGGAGCTACAAGGAGCCTGTGCAGCTTTTATTTCTTGCTTCATCCAGCACCAGGCTGTGATATTGCCTGGAATTCTCCCCTCAGGAACTGCTCCATCCCACTGTAAGAGTGGAATCCTAGGCTGGTTTTGGTGGGAAGGGACCTGTACAGATGATCTAGTCCAGCTCCCATGGATGTGTTGAGGAAGGTGGGAGGGTCCAGCCATTGTTCCTTTGCTTGGTATGCTTCAAGGAGAGCATCCCAGACCCCCTTGGATGGCAGAGGTGGGTGCTGTGCTCCCTTCCCCACCAGCACCCACCTCCCCTTTCCTTGCACTTCCTGAGGCACTCGGGGTTGGGTTTTTTCCTCCCGCTCGCACGGCAAACGGATGTTTAGATCCGAAAGGAAATGGGATTGCTGTTTGCTTGGCTCCTCCTGAAGCAAACAGCCCTTCAAAATAACTCCGGTGGCGTAAGTGCCAGGAAAAACAGCGAAGCCAAAACCTTGTAAGCAAATAATTGGCCTTTTTGTGAGAGGGCTCCTCTTCAGCTCCAAGTTTGCAGATCAGAACTGCTCTTTCCACGTTTTGTTTTGAGGTTTTGCAATTCTTCTCAAAGCAAACAGATCCAGTGTGTGCCAGACCGGGGGGGTTTTACTGATCCCAGAGTGTTGCTTCCAGGTGATTCCCCTGGGACACGCAAAACTTTTGGGTGGGAAGTTTTCATCACTGGAGTTCTGGAGTAATCTGGACCCTGAGCGCTGGGTGTTGCCCTGGAGGAGGTGGCCCCAGAACGGTGCCCTCAGGGCATCCTGTCCCTGTCCCTGCTCCTGCAGGGATGGCTCCTGCAGGGCCCTTGGCCGGCACTGTGGGAAGAGCTCGGCTTCCCCACGCGGCCCAGCCCAGCCTGCCTGAGTCACCCCGGGCTGGGAAGGCACTCGGCAGGTTGGGAAAACCGGCTGGAAACTCCCTGCCTGCCCCAGGGCTGAGCTGTGCCCCAAAGCTGCACCCTCGATTCGGGCACGTGGGGCCACAAGCACCCTAAAACAGCATTCCCAGAGGAGAGCCCAGAAGAGCTGCCCAGGGTGAGCACTGCCCATCCTGTGCCTTCAGAGACTTCTTTGGGATACACAAGCCAGGAGCCCAGTTCCTGGCACCCAGAGTCCCCGTGGGACCCACAGAGGGAGTGGGGTGGGTGCCACCAGCCCAGCCCCTGGACTCGTGCAGGGGAGCAGCATGTATTTAAAACACACAAAGAGATGAAGTGTCACCCAGACTGAGCTGTTCCTCAGCTCCACAGCCATCTCATCCCAAATTTCAGCTGCTCAGCTTCCAGGGAAAGGGATGGAACAGGGGCTGCAGCCTCACTGGGGTGTCCCTAAGCCCTCTGGGCTCTTAGAGCTTCACAGACCCCTCACCCATCACGCACCAGCATCTGTGTGCTCTGTGGTGGAAAATCCTGGATTTTTCAGGGTTAGTAGATCTGACACAGAGGATGCAGGGGTGGGAGCATGTCCTGATCCCTCTTCGTCTCCCTGTGGAAAAACTCGTTTGAGTAACAACTGCAGACACTGAGGTGAGGTACAGGGGGAACAGGTACTTTTTTTAAACTTTATTTTATTTTTTCCTTTGGAAATGCAGTCTCTCACAGCCATGCTGTCACAGTTAAAATAAGGTTTAAATTACAGGGCTGGCTGTGGCTTTTTCCCTTTCTTTCAGAATTTTTGCCAACTTGCAATTTACTTAATGAAATCCTGCTATTTCGTTTAACAGGGATATTTTTTGCAGATGTTGATTTAACCCAGCTTTATAAAATATGTGAACTGTGCAGTTTCTTTCCTATTTTTAACAATTTGAAGATTCTAGTTTAGAACTTGACAGAGTTTATAACACCACTTATCTGTTTGTACCATGTAAGAGTGGGGCTGAAAAATGAGGCTTCCACATCATCCACAGCCCCATCAGAAACAGTGTGAAATGCTGCAATGATGGGCAAAAATTGTCCAAAGTGGGAATTTGTGTTACTCATTGGAGGTTTGTGAATTTCCTGGAAAAGTATCTGACCCTGGTTTTACACCCAGTTATTCTTCAGAGTTTTTTCAGGGGAGTTCTCTACATCTGTGTGGATTCTTTATATGTGTGATATATATGGAGTGGGGAAGAAAAATGGGTCTGGTTTAGGCTGGTGACAAGCTGCCTTTTTGATGTATAATTCCTGGTGTTTCCCCCAATATTCCTTACTTGATTTTTTAGGATGGATTTCCCTGGAGGGAGGGGAGGAATCTTGGTATTTCTCCTTCAGTGCTGAGTGGAGGGAGTGAAGTGTTGAACTCATTACCCCTAAGGATGCCTTCACGTGCTCCCTTAATCTCCCTGGCCTTGATGTACAAAGAGCCTGAGCTGCTCCTCTTCCTCCCCTTCCTCCCCTTCCTCCCCTTCCTCCCCTTCCTCCCCTTCCTCCCCTTCCCATTTCCCTCTCCATGGGAAGGTCGTTCACTTTGGTGCTTCATTTGCAGTTTCTGAGTTCAGCCTTTGCTTTCAGCCCCAAAACAGCTCAGGGAGGAGTTGCAGCCACAAACCCTGCACAGAGCAATCCTGAAAAGGTTACTTTTAGCTTGAAAATTCAGCTCCCAAGAAAGATGAGAGCTTGTCTCCTAGAAAGGTGGGAGAGTTTTTAATCCAAACAGTTCCACTGGCTGTGTCCATGCTATGATTCATAGCCTGGAGGGACAGGACACAGGGAATGGCTTCCCAGTGTCAGAGGGCAGGGATAGATGGGATATTGGGAAGGAATATGAAGGAATATGGAGGGCCTTCCCACCTGGGAGAGTGGGAAAGCCCTGGCACAGGGTGCCCAGAGAAGCTGTGCCTGCCCCTGCATCCCTGGAAGTGTCCAAGGCCAGGTTGGACAGGGCTTGGAGCAGCCTGGGATAGTGGGAGGTGTCCCTGCCATGGCAGGGGGTGGAATGGGATGAAGTTAAAGATCCCTTCCAACCCAAACCATTCTGGGATTCTGTGATAACTCATTAATCCTTGTCTCCTAGAATATCCCAAGCGAAACTGGAGTTGTCTGGGATTCGTGTTAGTGCAGCAGGACAGGATGTATTCCATGGAGTTCTGTGTGTATTTTGGCATTTTCCTATTTTCCGCCTTCTTTTTTTTTTAAAGAAACTGTGGTTTGTAGAAATGAAAACAAGTCCTTCTTGGCCAGGGAGGGTAATTAGTGTGAGTCACCTCCATGGGCAAGTACAGCATGAGGAGTTTGGTCATCTGTGAGATGACACTGAACAATGGGGACTTGCAGCCTCTCTGCTCTTCAGTGTTGTGGGTTTCATGCAAATACATTGATTTTCATCCCCCACTCCTGTTTCACTCAAGTTTTCTTGCTGTTTGTATGCACTGCAGTAAGTTTTACAGCACCATCCTAGGGAGTATAAAAATGTGGCAGTTGGACTCACTGATTTTAGAGTTACAGCTGTAAAAATTCTATAACTCCAAGAAAAGATATGTTTGATCTTCAGGGATGATCTTATCCCACATTAGCAGAAATGAATGCTCTGTGCATCTACTTCTGTGAGCTGATTTGTGGATTTTCCAGAAGAAGGGCCCCTCCATGGCACACAAATGGCACAAGGGCTGTTTTTTATGGCACTCACAGTGGCACAGATCCTCCTGCTTTGCAGGAGATCCAGCACAGCATTCTCACTTCTTCCACTGTGAACGTGAGGGACCAACCCTGAGACTTAAATCCTGAGTTGCTGAAATCATTGTTTAGTCTTTGCTTGAAGCAGGAGATGCTGGCCACGAGCAGTTGTGAGTGGAGAGAGCTGCCTGCTTGGAGCAAGAGCTGGGGCAGCCCCAGCAGATGTTTACACATCAATACATGCAGCAGCTATCAGAAAATCTGGCGTGTGTGGGTGCCCACACAGCCCTGGGCACGTTGTGAGTGAGCAGGAGGGCAGGAGCCATCCCTGTGCTCCCTTCCACCTCTTCCTGGGGGGATTCCTGTGCTGGCCCTTCCCAGGGCTGCTCACCCCAACCCCATCCCAGCGCTTTCAATCCCTCTCCGTCAGACAGGAGCCCCAGACCTCCCTGTACAGGTTTAGCCTTTCAGCATGACCATGTTGGCTGGCACACTGGAGGGATTTGTTTCCTTGCAAAGGCCAAGCTGGCACCCAAAATCCTTTAATTCCCTGTAAAACTGCAGCAAATCCGCCACGAGCGAGGACTTGCAGGAGCCATGGGCGTCGTGACACGCGGTGGCAGCCCCGGAGCCGTGGCTCTGTCTCGAGGTGCCTGCGCAGACAGAGAGGCTTGGGAGAGCTTTATCAGGAGCAGGATCTTGGGCTCTGGCCAGGGAGAACAAAGCCTGAATTCCCATTCCACTCGCAGCCCCTGTCTGCTTCCCTTATCTGTGAGGGCATTGATACCGTGCTGGAAAAAGCACCTTTTCTTGGGGTTGCAGGGGAGAATTGTCAGATGAGGGGAGGATTCAGCTGGAGCCCTTTTGCAGAGAGGGTTGGATTGGAATAGAGGACCCACAGCTGGTCTGGGATGAACCCTCTGGCACAGGGTTGGCTTGAAAGCCGAAGTTCCCAAGCTGAGGTCTCATGTCTGCCCTGCACCAGACTCCACACCCAGCCAGCCAAGGAGGAGCAAAGTAGCTCATTTCCAGATTATGTGGAAAAAAATACTTGTTGGACTACTGCTTTTGGTCCCCTCAGGGAGCCCCCTCTGTCACAGGTTGTTTTCCAGGTCTGTGATGGTTTCCTAAAGCTTTCTCTATCCTTGATACTCACAGTGATGTTGGCATGGAGCCTCGTTCAGTCTGCCCTCGAAGGTGCCTCTGTGGCTGCTGAGAAATCAGGGTGGCCTTGGGTCTTTTTCAGCCCATGTGCTGCTCCTCATGTCATCTCTGGAAGCCATCAGCTGGTTCTCAGGAGTAAATCCCATGGAGGTGTGAGGGCAGGGAGAGGCTCTCACTCTGAAGAGAATGGCTGTGGCTGGAGCATAGTGCAGGCGTTCAAAATATGTCTGATGGTGATATTTGGTTTGGTATTGCTTTGGTTTTCCTCCCAGAGAGGCAGCTCCATTCATTTCTGGCTAGGAAATTAAAAAAGCTGCTGCAGCCACAGCCTGCTCAGGGTCCTGTGTCCTGTGTGAGCTCCGAAGCCCAAAGTTCCTGTTTTCCTGGTGTTTTGGGAAGTGGATTTTCTGTGATCAGCTGGGACATCTGAAAGAAGCCTCATGTGGGGGAAGCTAAGCATTCCTCTCTGGAAATGGCAAATTTGGGTTGCTCCTGGAGGGAACTGAGCTGTAATTTGGGGTTGGCCTGTGCCAGGAGGTGGTGATGGGCTGTCTGGCCTGGTTTGGAGGAGCTCAGTGCCCATGGATTATCCAACAACTGGATAAAAAAAGCATCCAGGCCTGGGTCACTGCTCCTGCTGTTACTGGGGGCACCCTGATGTTCTTATGAAGTTTGGAAAATGAGGAGGCTCCAGCAGCATCTCTGCAGCCTCTTCATGATGTCCTCACCAGCTCGGCCTCTGGCTTCCCAAAACAACACCAGCACCTCAGTGCCCCCTCCACCCCTTCCTTAGAGGCATTTTCCAACACTAATGATTCTGGGATTAGTGCTGCTGTGAAGCAGCAGGGTTTGGTTTGGTGCAGCCAAAGCCTCACTCCTGTGGCCCGTCCCCCTCTGCTGAGGAGATTCCCAGGCTCGGCTCCAGCGCCCAACGTGCTCTTCCCGAGCGCTGCGATGGAGGCGGGAAGGGGTGTTATTCCTGTTTCTCTTCTGAGGGACCTACTAATTAGTTTCTGCTTTTAAAAGGCTTTGAAGCTCTCAGCCGAAACTTCTCTGGGAGCGAAAACTATGATTATTTATATTTATCCCATTTCCCAGAGCCTCGGCCCCGCCGCGGGATGCTCTGCCATGCCGCAGCTCCGGCCGCTGGGCGGATTGTCTCGCTCCCTGAGGGGGTTCTGACAGCACCTAGAGCTGCTCTGCCAAGCCAGAACGGCTTCCAAAGGTGGATGAGAGCTCAGAAGGTCCCACTTGGCCATCCCAACCCATCCCCATCCCGCTGGGATGTGGTTGGCGTGGCCAGGATTGCAGCCCCCAGAGTGATGAACAGCGGGCACGGGGCCAGGCGGGAGCGGCGCTGGGAAGGGAGCCTTGGACATAACGGCGGCGGCTGGAAGGGAGTTCTGCCATCCAGTGATTTATGAGGTGATTTCTCCCAGATTCTCAGCGTTTTTCAGGCTCTGGAGGAACAAAAAGGGGATTGCACACGTGGCTGGGTGGAGGAGCTGAAAATGTGCAAGTTCTCAACCTAAAAATGGAAAAAAAGGGGGGTTTTCCCCCATTTTTGTCCCAGTTTCCCCTCACCGTGCTGCAGAGGGAACTTGGGAATTAATCTTCTCCCCTGTGAGTGGAGCTGGTGCCTTGCCCAGCTGGCAGCAGCAGGCAGAAGAAAAAGCCAATCCCAACCAGACAATGCTCAGATTTTCATCAAACCTCTGGATTTTACAGAAAATCAGATAGTGGGGACCTTCCCTTCCCCACCTTTTCCCCTGTGGTTTTCACCAGCTCGTTTTTCTCCCCATTTTCCAGCTGGTTGGGGTACAGGGATGAATGCTGCCAGGGATGCCAAGCACGACCCTGGGATTTTTGCTGGGTTTGGGTTTATCCAGGGCTGGTTTCCAAGAGGGAGGAAGTCCCAGCCAGGCTGTGGTTGATGACAGGTCTGGTGCTTTCAGAAGTGGCAGCCAACGTGGGCGGTGACGTTCGGGGCTCCTTTTGAAGCTGTATTTACATTGTTGTGTTCCTTGGACGTGCCAGGTGTAACGCAGGTACCTGCACGGCCCAGGAGCTGGGAAAGCTGTGGATGTGCCTGGGAAAGCTCTGAGCAAGACAAGCTGAGGTTTATGGAGGCTCTTGGACTCAAAAACATTTTAAAAACATCACCTAAATATCTGAAAACTCTGACGTTTAGAAGTAACACATCAAAATGTCAGTGAAAAATACCCGAGTTGGGTTTTTCCAGTTTTCACCCTTGGCTGAAAAGTCCTTTCTAAAACAGGGGAGCTAGGGAAAAAACTGTGCTAAAATACCTTAAACTCATTTCTGGACTGTGTATTTAATGGCCAAGGAAGGTCCATTAGAAGCAAACTCCTTGAGTTTAGCTTGAAAATAAGCTAACTGATGATGACTTCCAAATTTCCGGGCAGAACTAAACATGGCATGTGTTTTGCTTTGAAGGATATAAAAAAAAATTAGCATGAGCTGATGATTTTGCAGAGTGGTTTCTTTTATGCAGAGAAAATTGTTTTCATCCTCATTCTTGGCATTGGCTCCTTGTCCTGTGTTGCTTTTGTTTCTCAGGCTGCCATGGAAATGTCCCCCTTTCCCCCCAGGCCTCTCCGCACACCTCTTGCACCAGCTCTGGTGCTCATCAGACTCTTTTTTTGAACTAATTTAATTAATTAACCCAGCGCAAGTGTTCTTCTGAGTTAATCATCTCCTGGGTTAACAAATTCAATCTGCTGGCGGTGGAGGCTGGGGAGCAGCAGAGCTCTGCTCCAAGGGAAGGGCTGTAAGAGGAGGAGGAGGAGGATGGTGGATATGGTGGTAGGGAAGGCTCTTCTCAGCTGTCTTTCCATGGTTTTTGTGGGATGAGTGAGCTCAACTGGTGTCCGTGGCTCCCCAACAGCCATGTGAGGGTGGAAGAGTTGGGACCCCATCCCACAGCGGTGACACCAAATTAATGACAATATAAAATCACATTCTTGTTTTATAATTGAGATAGGAGCTGGGCTGAGTCCTTACATTCAGTCCTTACATTCAGTGGAGTAAACCAGAAATCTGGGAGAGTTTGATGCTCTGCACCACAGGAAGGTCCAGCTGCTGTCCCTGTGGCTGACCTTGACCATCAATGGGCAGCTGGTGACAGCTTTTCAGGGCCTCTGTGAACCAGGGAGAAGCTTTTCTTGGTGAAAGCTGGGACATTAAAGGATCCTCTATTGATCCTGGGCTTTAAGGAAAATGTCCAGGAGGAAAACCAGGGCTGCCTATCCTGCTGTTTGCACCCACCTGCCTTTTCCCTTCAGGAGTCCATTGTCCTGCCATAACAGCATCTTCCTGCTTCCCTGGAGAAACCAAGGAGGAGTTACTGTCCTGTGCTCACCAGGATTTTCACATGGAGAAGCTCCTGCCCAGCCTCCTGTGTCCATTCCCTGCTGGGGTTAGGATGTTGCCCTAAATACACACAGTGGGGCCAACATTGGGGTGCTCCCATGGGCTGAGACAAGGCTCACCAACCCCTCCAAGGTGCCCTCAGAGTCCCAGCTGCCACTCCCAGTGGGGCTGGACAGCCAGAAGGTGGATGGTTTGTGTCCCCACAGGGGCCCCCCATGCTGGGGACAGCTCTCAGCCTCTCCCCAGCCAAAGGGGCCATGCTGGTGGCAGGGGGGCTCTGGGGGGCACAGTGATGCATTCCAGCTGAAACTTGTAAGGCAGAGGTATTTTAAGTACATTGGCTTAAAGAAAATGGTTGTGAGCTTTGCTGGGGCAGATTGACAATTAATTTTTTTTTTTTTTTTGCAAGGCCATAAAAATTCCATTTCTGCTGTGGAAAGTTTTAACCCCTTCCTTACCCCAGTGCTCGTTTCCAGGGGTATTAATGGGGGATTATTATTTCAACTGATGGCTCCCAAGTGAACTGTTAATAGATTTTGGGGAAATGTGTGTGTTCTTTGTGCTAGGCTTTTTATCTGGACCTTGTTCACACTGACCTGTGTATGGCTGTAACCTTCCTGCTTCCCTGCCCCTGTGTGTTGGGCAGTGTAAATACAGATCTGTGCTGTGGCAGAGAGGAGGAAAAAGACTGGGCACAGATCTGATAGTCCAAAAGTGGAATAAAACGGAATGGAAAGATGTGGAGAGAGGATGTAACTGAGCTCCGTGGCCAGTGGAGTGTGAGGCTGCCCTGTGACACAGGAATTACAGGAGGGAGGGACATGGAAATGGGGAGTGGGCTCTGTGGTGGGGGTACTTTTGAATATCCTGCTTCATTTGCAGCTGCCCAGCTGTGCATTCAAGTCCCCATCACATCTGAAGAGCACAGTGATTTATCTCTTATGTGCATGGTCTTCCCTATGGGCACCTCTTAAATGTGTTTTGAGAAGCTCTTCCTTGCAGCCATGTATTGAGGGGGCCATTTGACCTGCTGAGAGGAGGTTTGGTGACTTTGGAAAAGCCAAAGAGTGAATCAGAGCCATTTATTTCATGTGTTTCGTGATCTGCCCATGTTTTCCATCCTGCTTTTAAGTGCAACATCAAGCAGTGGGGCTGGGCAGCGTTTTGTTTTGGAAAAAAGCATCTTTCTTTTCTCTTTTAAAGCACTCCTTTGAACTTTACTGGCATAAAACGGTGTCAAATCACAAATAGTCTCAAACCTCAAGTTATTTTCTTTACCTCCACACTCTGCAGGGAGTGACAGCAGCAGTGCTGCTGACACTGGGAGGATTTACAGTGTTTGCTCTCGGCATTTATTCCCAGACCCAGATTCCTTTTGCCTGAGCCACGCAGGAGCCTTTTCCCTTTAAATTCTGGGTTTGATTCTCCTATCTTGTTCCTTTATCTCTAATTGTTTGAATTTACTTTGGGATGTGCTGCGAGGCATCGGTGCCGCAGAGGAAGCGGCGACGTGGAAGAAGGAGTAAACATGAGGCAGAGTTTCAGCCCCTCCATCTGATGGATGAAGGTGGCTTTGATGGAGGAGATAGCCCTGACGCCAGCCCCTCTGGAGCTGCTACAAGTTGTAGCTGCCTACAATGATAGTTGTTAAAAACCCGTCCTGTACCACTGCGGGACTCAAATATTTTTCCTTTCTTCAAAAAGAACGCTAACAAGCCGACTTCTGTTCCAGCAGAAGTGGGAGGGGGGAAAAAAACAGAACAAAAAACGGATTTTCTTGTCTGTGCATAAAGGG
Source organism: Erpornis zantholeuca (assembly GCA_013400515.1). Classification (NCBI taxonomy): domain Eukaryota; kingdom Metazoa; phylum Chordata; class Aves; order Passeriformes; family Timaliidae; genus Erpornis; species Erpornis zantholeuca. Next base: position 392,097 of record VZTN01005272.1, on the reverse strand, counting down.
CAGCATGGAAAAAAAAGAGGAGGGAAAAGTGGAATATTTATTTAAAAGGCAGAGGAGGAGGTGGTGTTGTGCCGGCCGCCCCTGCTCTCTGCAGAGTGGTAGTGGCTAATAGCTGGAGGCAAAAGTAATACTTGGCAGGGGATGAGACACAGCACAGGCCCCCCTGATTTGGGGGCTTGCTGAAGTGCTTGTTTTATGTCAGGGCTGTGGGATGAGTTCATCTTTGCAGGATTTGGTTGAGTGCACTGGGAGATAAAAGTAGGGAGAGGAACCCACCAGCACAGGGAGCGCTGGGAGAGGGACCCTGCAACCACTTCCTGCGGGCAGAGGCTGCTCAGGTGAGCCTGTAACTGTCCCCTTTCAGGGCTTTATTTCCCTGTAGGTTGCTTTTTTTGGATTTTAAAGACTTTCCTCTCCCCTGTCCAGAAGAAGTGGGTTGAAAGGAAGCTTCTCACTTCTTGAGGTGGAGGTACCTAAAACTCACATCCTCGCCTGTGTGAAGGAGCAGAGGACATCTCCAGGAGTGCTTTGAGCTGGCAGAGCTGTTACTGCTAGGCAGGAGCTGTGAGATGACAGAGATGAGGAGCACACTGGCAGGGGGATGCATTCATGGATGAATGGACGGATGGATGGTTGGATGGAATGAAGTTCCTGCCATAAGTTGCATGGAAGTGCTTTTAATGAAGCTATTTCAGATGCATGTGAAAGCAGGAGGTGTAAAAAGCCCTTCCTCTGTTTTCATGGATGATTTCGCCTAGATATTTCCAAGTTCCTGTAAAGCAGAGATGGCAGCAGGGCTGGTGGCACCTCCAGCACAATGTTGTTGTAGGATAGGCAGTGTTTTCCTCTCAGCTTTGCTTTCTTTGCTTCCCCTCCCCATATATGAATTTGCAGTAAACCATAGGAAACTCCTATTTAAATGTTTATTGCTGACCGTTCCCCTGATTAATTGAGCTGCTGGGGACACTGGAGGTTTGAAGTTGTCCCATCCTTAATCTGTAAGAGAAATGCAGGGGTGGAGTAGAAGTTTCTCAAAAATATAATAACAAAACCAACATAGCTAATGGGCATGAAGGGCTTTGAGGAGGTTGGGAGGTTAAACAGATGCAGAGCTCAATAATTGCTACCAGCCTCTGGGCCTGGCACATGAAAGGTCCTGAGCTGGTCTGTAGCCCCCAGATAACTTGAGTGGGACAACAGCAAAACTCAGCATCTGGGGAGAGCTTTGGAAAGGCACTGGGAGCATCTGTAGGATGTCCTAGGGAAGAGATGACTCTGGAAACTGGATGCTGTGGAACATGGATGGATCTCTGGTGTAGTGGAAGTTGTCCCTGTTGATGGCAGGGAGATGGACTGAGGTGCTGTCCCCAAAAATGGGACCTGTGGAAGGGGTTGGTTCAGGCTGATGAGCATTGCCCACAGCAAAGGGCATCCTGCTGCCTCCCTGCCTGTCCCATCCCCTTCCCCCACGGCCCTCCCCTTAAATTTGTATAGTTAGGACTCCAGTTAAACTCCAACAAAGCTGCTTAATTCAAAGCTGGTTAATGGGGAGGGGAGCCCGGTCTCCTCTGGGGTAATTTGAGCCTGAAAAGAAGCGGGCCTGGAGGGCTGTGCCTGAAATCCGGTGTGTCAATGGGGGCTCTGGAGCACAATAATGGCATCACCCCGCGGGCGAGTTAATGGGACATGATGGCACGGAGGCACCGGGGTCAGCAGGCCGCGGGCGCGGGAGGGATTGTCAGGGAGCTTAATGCCGGCCACGGAGCACGGCCTGCTCGGAGCAGAGCTCCTTGCTGGAAACCCCACAGCGGTTTTCTGCTAACCAGAGTGGTAGGAGCAGGAATGATGTTCAGCAAGTGGTTAATTCACCCTCTTTGGGGCTCCTTCTTTTCCTGTCTTCCTTCTGGAGACATCATAAATTCTGGAGGCATCATAGATTAAACAGATTTCTGGCAGCCTGCATCCCTCCCGTCTTCCCTGAATGTAATTCCTAGAAAGAAGAGACGTTTCTCATTGTCTGGAGAGAGTTCCAATGGGTTTTTAGAAGGACGTGTATAGTTCATAGCAGCTACTCCCCCTTGGCATGAAACACTTCCCCAGATTTCATGTTCCCCGTGGGAACATCAGCATTGCTGTCAGAGAATATTACACAGCGGAGACACCCAGCGGGTCACTCATCCAGGCACGTCCTGGACATCCCCTGGGGTCAGCTCGGCACAAGCTGGGCTCGGAAAGTGGGGATACAGGAGCACAGTGGTGCTGGGGAGCCTGGGGAGCCTCCAGGCTCAGGGCTGGCAGAGCAACACTGGGGCAGTGTCTGTACCAGCTCCGGCGAGAGGAATGCAGATATCCTGAGGACACACCCAGCTGCTGGATGCAGGGTTGGACATGAAACTGGGGAGAAACTGGGGAGAGAAGGATGTGCTGAGCTCATGGGAGATGGTGGGCATCCTGTGGGATCTCCAGCCTGGGCTTGAGCTGCCAGTCTTGGTGGCATTTGACATTATTGAAGACGAGATTTGGGTTGAGCACAAACTCGGGGTTGAGCACAGGTTTTGGGTTGAGCACAAACTTTGGGTTAAACAGAACTTTTCAGGTGAACACAAATTTTGGGTTAAATACAAGTTTGGGTTGAACCTACCTTTTGGGTCGAGCATAAATTTTGGGTTAAATACAAGTTTGGGTTGAACCTACCTTTTGGGTCGAGCATAAACTTTGGGTTAAATACAAGTTTAGAGCTGAATACAAGTTTTGGGTTAAACAGGAGTTTGGACCTGAACACAAATTTTGGGTCGAGTGTGAAGTTTGTATTGAACACAAGTTTTGGGTTGAGCACAAGTTCAGTTCTCACTGAGCAAAGCTGATGGGTGGGAGGAGCTGTTTCCCAGCCTCCATCCCTGTCGTTTCCCAGGTGATCCCAGCAGATCCCAGCACTCCTGACTCTCTCTCTCTGCCCCCACAGACGCCAGCACGTCACCCGATGCCGTGAAGAGGAGCCATTGGTGCAACGTGGCCTACTGGGAGCACCGGACGCGCGTGGGCCGCCTCTACACAGTGTACGAACAGTCTGTCAGTATCTTCTACGACCTACCTCAAGGAAACGGCTTCTGCCTCGGACAGCTAAACCTGGACAACAGGAGCGAGACTGTGAGAAGGACTCGAAGTAAAATCGGCTACGGGATTTTACTGAGCAAGGAACCGGACGGGGTGTGGGCCTACAACCGCAGCGAGCATCCCATCTTCGTCAACTCCCCGACACTGGACATCCCCAACTGTAGGACTCTGATCGTGCGCAAGGTGATGCCGGGCTACTCCATCAAGGTGTTTGACTACGAGAAGTCCTGCCTGCTGCAGCACACGGCCGAGCTGGATTATGCAGATGGGCCCTACGACCCCAACAGCGTCCGGATCAGCTTCGCCAAGGGCTGGGGGCCGTGTTATTCCAGACAGTTCATCACATCGTGTCCCTGTTGGCTGGAGATCTTACTCAGCAACAACCGATAGCGGTCAGCCTCTGGAGAAAGGAGAACAACAAAAAAAAAACACACACAAAAAAAAAAAAGAAAGACACAGACTATGCCAAATATCATCTACCTAGATTTAATATAAAGTTTTATATATTATATGAAAATATATATTATACTTGTAATTATGGAGTCATTTTTACAATGTAATTATTTATGTATGGTGCAATGTGTATATGGACAAAAAACAGAAAATGCACTTTGGCTTATATAATTCTTTCAATACAGATTTTTTTTAAAAAAAAAAACAAAGGAAAATTATACAGCAAAAATAGGAGAAAGCCCTAATTTTGATGTATGGTTTTTTGAAATATTATTAATACCCAGACAAAAAGCTAATACCAGTCACTCATTGATAATAAAGTATTCGCATTACGGGGGGGGATTTAATTGTCTTTTTTCTTCCCCCCCCCAGCTGAAGTTGGCAGCAGTCAGGGGTTTGCAGGGGGCAGCTGCTGTCTCCCATCTCAGCCAGGACCCTGGGAAACCAAGAAATGAGTTGGAAGGCTGCAGCTGGCTCCAAGAGAAGGGTGAGTGAGGCCAGTTGGAGAGCCAGGGAGCACTGGGAGGAGGTGAGAGGAAGCTCTCCCATAGCTGTTCTCACTCAGGGCTGTCTGATCTCTCTGATAATATAAAACATGGTGGGAACATGGTAAGGATGAGGGTGCACATCAATGTTTGTACAAATAATTCTTCATCAGTGCTAATCAGTAGACATCAGAGAAAAGCAGAATATTCCATGGCCACAGAGCTGCTCAGCAGGACCAGTTTGGATTATTGGTTTTACCCTGAGGTTGTCTGTGAGTCCAGCATGTCTCGGACATGTTTGATGGTTGAGAAACAAGTGGAGGTTTTGGACAACTCATGGTTGGGTGGATCCTCCGTTGGAGCATAGCCTGGATTTGGGGAGCGTCTCCAGTGCCTTGGCAGAGGTGCCTTGGAGGAGTCGTGGGCAGCTTTGTCCTGTAGGTCTCCTGGTCTGTCATCCAGGCAATAAATGATCCAGGAGTGTTTGGGAAGAATACATTTACTCTGAGGAGCAGCTGCAGCCAAAAACATGTCCTGGTCGGTTGTGCCTGTCCTGGCTGATTTACTGTCCCTGGAAATCCTGGATAAAATCAGCTCCTTTGCTGACTTGTGCTGGGCCTGGCAGGGACAGGTTGGACACAGGCTTCGCTTGGTTAGGGAGGTTATTTATTGCCAGGGAGTAGCACTGCCAAGTCCTAGAGTTCTGCTACAAATCCCTGTGCCTTTGATTTCCATAAAATCCCAGTGACTGGGAAGCTTTCAAGGTTGCAGAGAATGTTTTTGTCACCTTCGTATTTGCAGAGAAAAAGATGCAATAAGACCTCAGTGAGTTAAATGGGACCTGAATTTACCACTCAAAAGCCCTCCTGATGTGTGTCAGGGTCCTGTGTTTTGGCATTTGGACTTGGTGTTCCTGCCACAGCCATGAGTGAGGATGGGGAATCAAAGAATCCCGGAATGGTTTGGGTTAGAAGGACCTTAGAGCTCATCTTGTTCCACTCCCTGCCATGAGCAGGGACACCTTCCACTATCCCAGGGTGCTCCAAGCCCTGTGCAGCCTGGCCTTGGACACTTCCAGGGATGGAGGAAGGTGGGGGCTGCATCCCACAGGGAAACACAGAGACCTGGGTGGAAACTGGGAGAGACCCGAGCAGGGAATGTCGCAATGACATTCCTGCAGTCATTTTTCAAATTATAACCATATTTGATGTTTAATTGGGACCACATTGCTTGAATTCCTGCAGCATCAGTATTAATACTTGACATCATTAATTTTTGTTTGTGTTACAGCCATTCTTAGGGAACGGTGTCAAAACATGTCACTCTCATTTAAAGCAGCTTTCAAGAGCTTTGCAGGGGTTTTTTTATCCCTTTGGCTTAGGTTTGGTGGGTCCTGCCAAACCACCCACCTCCCTGGCTGTATCGCTTTCACACAGTCAATCAAGAGGCCATTTTTATGTTTTGGGGGCTTTTTAAAGAGATTTTTGTTAATACTGTCCTCATTTTACCTGGGAAGCACCAGCAAAAGGTGCTTCTCCCTGATTCTTTTATTTCTTTTTCTTTTTCCCAGCATTTCTCACCACCACATTCACACCTTAGCTCCCTGTTCTCCTCCTCCTCGTGCAGCACTGCACCATTTTCCACTTTCTACCCACTTCATCCATATTTCAGATAAAATAGCACCAAGGATGGATTTGAGGGTTAACTCTGGGCTTTCCCTTGTGCAATCCATTGATGGTGCTTAATTCTCCTTTGTTCATTACTCATGTGCTTCCCCAGGAATAAATCTGGAGTTTTATTTCAGTTGACAGCAGGGCTTTAAAGGGAATAAAAAAGGATTTTATGGTAAAGCAACAAAATAAGACATCAAGTATCCTTTTCTGTCTCATTTTGCCCTTTTAATACCTTATAATCATTGAAACTTAGAACTCTTTAAAGGAACTTTAGGACTTCAAAGCTATTGAACTCCACGCTGGACCCTCTGAGAGCTCAGCTGGAGCCTTCCCTGTGCATTCCCCACAGTGGGTTTGGACCTGGGGGCTGGGAATTGGCACCTGGAGTGGCTGGGAGTGGAGGGCACTTCCATGGGGAAAGAGGAGTTAATTCCCTGCGAGGTTTGCAGGAGCAGCTGGACATGGCTGGGTTTGATTCATGAGCTGATGGAGTCTCTGCTGTGCTGCACCCACAGCTGCTGCTGTTTGCCCATCTGCCCCAGCCCCTAGAAAAGCAGGATGGCCACAGCCTGGCTCCCTTTAGAGCAGCCTCCTAAGCTTCTGCAAGTGGGGTTTTTCTGACTTCCTGGAGGAATTGTGGCCTCCCAGCACCCAAGGTAAGTAGCTCATTGTCTATTGTTCCTTTAAAGTCTGTGTGGTGTTCCAGCGTTTCAAGGGTAGAGATTAAAGTGTCCCATGGCAGGAGCTCCTGAGGCTGCTCTGGGTGCCTCAGTGCTGGGGAGCTGCTGTAGGCTTTGTGTGGCTCCTTCTGAGCTGGAGCTGGCTCAGCTTTGTCCTGAGAAGGCTGTTGGGGTCACCCCTGTGGTTGCAAATCCCCAAGGGCTTTTTTTTGCAGGGATGTTGTGGGCAGTGCAGTGAGGAAGTGAGGGTTTTTTCTCAGTAGCAGTGCTGGAACACCATTTGTGCCTCACCCAGGGGTCAGAGTGAGCTCAGGGAGCTGCCTCTGCTGCTCCTTGGCACCAAGGCTGGGTGTCTGGAGCACCCCTCAGACCCGGGGCAGCGAATTCCTGAACACATATTTGCTCTTGTGCTGAAGGGCCCCAGCCAGGCACTGACCCTGGAGCTGCTGTGGTTTATCAGTGGCTGTGCAGAGATGGTTTTGTTGCAGGACAGGGCTGCTGTGTGGGTTCCAGCAGGTGAGAGTCATCCCTCCAAGGCAGTGACTCCTCAGGTGGAGCTGCCCCAGAGCACAGCCCTCAGCTTGCCTTGGCAGTGAGGAGTCAGATCTTGATGCTGCAGCAGAGCCTGAGATGAGTGGTCTGACTCACCCAGCTGCTTTGTGGGTCCTCTGTGGGGGTGCTGGGACAGGGAGATGCTCTGAGGTGATGCTGAAGCAGCGAAACTCGCTGGACACTTTTTTCTGTGAGTGCCAAGGCTTTGGTAGAGGCATCAGCTGGATTCTCCTGGTGTTAATGGTGCAACCAAAGAGGCTGAAGGCTGCACACTCTGTGGCTTCCCTGTGCCAAATACACTCCAAGTCCACTCCAGTGGAAGTCCTGAATTAATAATTCCAGTATTGGACGTGAGTCCTTGCAGGCTTTGGTTTGTAGAGTGTGTTTATTTGACAAGATCCTCTTAATTTAGCAATAATGGCTTTTGAAACTGCACTGGGCTGAGGAGGAACAGCCAGTTGCTGCTGGTGGGTCCCAGAGGCTGCTGCTCCTCCTGTGAGCAGACATTCATAATCCCTGTCCTTGACTTTCATTGCTGCTATGACTGAGAAATGCTCTTCACCAGCCAGAATGGAAAAGAAACAATGCTAAATTCATCCACTCTCAGCTCCTTTTAAAAAGAGAGGCTGAGATCCCTTTGTGGCACAGGTTTAGCCACAGTTTTATTGGGGCTGCCAGTCTTGAGGCTATAATCATCCTTCACAGGCCTTTATCTCCTGTAACAGTGGAGGGTTTTTTTCAATGCATAATTCAAAACTGGACATTGCCCCCTACGTGTGGGCTACCAAGGGGAAAGAAAACAACCCCTGGTGGTGCTGAGGAGGGAGCTGGAGGTTTGCTTTGGGGCAGGATGCTGCTTGGCCTCGTGGGCTGTGTGAGTGGTGGAACATCTCCAGCTCTTTGGGATGTGGGTTAATGCCTTTAACAGAGCAGCAGAGTTGCTCCCACACGTACCTGTGCTTCCCAGACCTTCTGTGGCCCTCCAGGCTCGGGCTCTGCCTGCTCTGTGGTGGCCCAGGGTGGGGTTGGAGTGGAGGAAGAGCTTTAACAGCTGCCCAGGGTGGTCCTGGGTCAGAGGATGGAGCTGCTGGTGTCTCTGAGGGGTGTGGGATGAGCCTCAGGAGCTGGAGTGGGGTCGGGGGGGTTTTCCCTGACAGACATGAGGACAAAATGTCTCATGCAGGGAAATGCCCTGTGGAGGAGCTGCCTGTGGGGAACTGCTGCTGGTGCAGGGCACGGCCAGGGGGCTTGGGGAGAGTGGCTGCAGGTGAATCTGCTGCTCCCTGGCTGGTTAAACTCAGCTTTGTGAGGAATGGGAGCTGGGGGCTGCACAGCTGTGCTGGGGGATGAGAGGTCCTGCTGCCTCCTCCCAGCGTGTCCCTCCTGTCCTGAGGTGTTTGGGAGCAGGAAATGCCTGGAGGGAGAATACAGATCTGGTCTCATTGATGGCCAAAATGGACTATGAGCTTCCTAGAAAGCAAAAATAAGGATTCACCTTCATCTCCCCTCACCTGAGGTGGCCTGGGGATACCTGGCACTGCAATGGGGGGGCCTACAGCACCACAGGCTGCTGGGTGACATCTGGGGCTGATCCAGCACCCCAAACTGCATGCAGGAGCCTGGTTGAGTGCAGAGCATCCGGAGTTATTTCCTGTAAATAACTCCTTTTGCTTCCCTCAAAGGTCTTATTTTCCGTCTGGAGCGTGATGAGGCATTACTTGCTGCTTTGTGGATAATCCTTCCTATATTCCTGATTTATGGATGTGCTGGTGCAATGCACAAAGTGGCATCTGTGCTCTGCACACTGTGGGAACAACCCAAAATTGCTCTGAAACTCGACTGGCTTACAATTATATTGGATTCTATTAAATTAAAACACATAGCACATATATTACACAATAAACCACAGCTATTTCATGGATCAAATTAAGTTTTATTTGGGCAAATTACAACCTTTCTTACAGTTGGGCCTTTGTGAAACCATTCCTTTTTAATAAAAACAGGCATTTTTGGCAAATGCTCTTAAAATGTGCATTCCCAATAATTGCATATACTGCTGCTATTCTTTCTGGGATATATGTGGCTAATTATCTCCTGTTTAGGATAGGTTTCAATGAGTGGTATCTTCCCTTTGCTCCTCCCCCATGCCTCCCTTCTGCTGGAATTTCTTACTGCTTTCCATTTTTATTAGCTTGGCTATGGAAGAGAGCAGAGAAAGAAAAAAAATCTTCTCATTAAAAGCAGGAGTGCTTTTCCCGGAATTTCTTGGGGAAATGTGACTCTCACAGCCTCCCTCCAGCCCTGGCTCAGGGGGACACAGGGCTGAGGGGGAAGAGGCTGAAAATGGACCTGGGAGAAGTGGGATGGAGCTCTGGGAGGGTGGTGGGAAGTCCATCCCACTGGAGGCTGGTGGAGAGGCAAAGCTTCGGAGAAAATAAAGGTATTTGTTGAGGAGGGGCTTGGGGGCTCCAGCTGCCATGGAATTGCACCTGGGGGTTGGATTTTCCTGCTTGCCTGAGAAGATGCAGGCTCTGGCTGTGGGCTTTGGGGCTGGGACATCTCTTGCAGTTCCTTATTAAAGCAGGATTTTGTTCCCAGTGCTGCGTTTCCCTGCGCAGGGACAGGAAGGGGGTGTGGGATGGCACGTCAGACCCCATGGAATGTCTTTGGCAACAGCTCATCCTCACACAGTTTTGGTTAAAAGCAAGCCAGTGGCTCAGGAATTGTGGGGATGGACAGGCAGGGTGGCTCATTCCTGTGTTTCCTTAGGAAACTTGGCTGAAAAATGAACCCCCCCAGCTCCTCTCTGGGTCTGGGAAGTGCTGCTCTGCTGCTTTTCCTGCCTCTCGCTTTCCGCTTGCTGCCGGGCCAGGCTTGGAGCTACCAATTTTTTTCTGGGAATAATTTTTCCCACAGTATTTTCAGCCTGGACAGGGAAGCAGAGGAAATGTCCAAAGTGTTGCCTTCCTCAGGTAATGCCAGAGTGATTTCCAGACCCCCCAGGATGGAGATAAAGGGTGGAGCAGCCTTCAAGCTCCCCAGTTCCCAAATGTCAGGCTCTCATTCCCTGCCCCAGCAGCACCTTGGGATGTGGGAAGGGTGCTCAGCCTGGTGGGATGGGCTGATGGAGCTGCTGCTGTGGATGTCCAAAGCACATTACATAAAACTTCAAAGCTTTCTGTCAGCTTTCCAAATCCTTCTGGGCACCATTGTCAGGAGATCAAGAAGGTTTATGGAGCCTCCCAGACACATCTGGATGCTGTTTATGGGATTGTGTTTGGTATGATCACATCTGTGGCAGGGGTTAGCATTGGCACTGGGACCTGCTCTGGGAATGCCAGGGACTGTGGACTGGTGGCATCTCCCTGTCCTGTGGTCACAGAAAGGAGCCCCAGAGCTCATGGTTTCCTTGTTGCTTTAAAACTGCTGCCAGGAATTTCCTCAGAGGTTCCTTCTCTGTGTGTTGGTGCTTCCCAGCTCCTTCCCTCCACAGCCCTGGCAGTGCTGGGAGTCTCAGCACCCTCTAGCTGCCAGTTTGGGTTGGGTGAGAAGCTGGTGGCCTTGTGCCAGCTGTGGTGGGACTGTCTGGGTCCTCCACTCTGCTGACAGAGAGTGGGCACCAACCTGTGACAGAGAAAGAGGAAAGGAGATTGTTCTCCCCTCACAGAATCTTCTTTATTGGTTGATTTTTAATATTTTTTTTTAGTAGTAAAGTGTCTCTGACCTCTTGCCTCTTCCCAGAATGTCCAAGATGGGGTTTGCTATTGCCATAGAATGTGTGATAGTGGTGCAGGAGACAGTGGCACTTGCTAGGTCCCCAGTGTCTCTGCACCCCATGGTGGGGCAGAAGCTAAATTCAATGGCCACAAAACATTTTTGATGGCCTGCCTGTGTCACTCAGCAGCAGTGGCAGCAGGTCACTGTGCCCTCCAGCTGGCATCCCAGGGAAGAGCATGTGCAGTGGGAGAGAACAGGCATGGAAGCAAAGGGAAGAGACCCCAGAGCTTCCCTTGCAGGTTTTGGAGGGAGAAGATTCCACACCTTGTCCCTGCTGGTCTCTTCCATCCAACATCATTGGTCACTGTCCATTTCTGATGGTCTCAGTCTCAGCACTGGGCGAGTCAGGTCGTGGGTGGCATTTGGGACACGAGGCTCCCCAGGCTGGTGGCACAAACTGCTGTGAGAGAGGGGAACTGAACCACCACCCCCTGAGGGCTCTGTGGGGAGCAGTGCTGAGCCTCCTCCCCTGGCAGCAGGGATTTGTGTTCATTTTGGGGATGCAGAATTGAAACCACAACCCATTTCTGGGGAAGCTCCATGGTGGGTGTGAAGTGCCTTCTCCCAAAGGATGCTGGGGGGAAGGGTGAGAAGAAAACCCCCACACATCTCTGGAAATTGCCTTCCTTCCTCTTCTCCTTCCAAAATAGCACAATTAACAGAAATAAACTTCTCAGTGCTGTTAATTTTGAAGGTCTGAGTGCCAAGCTGGAGCACGCAGGGCTGCACGGAGCAGGCGCCGAGCACTGGGAACAGTTAATGATTACCCAAATGGGGTCTGAGCGGGGCTGAGAGCACTGAAGAATTATGAAACTGTAACAAGGGAGGCCCATTCTTGGCAAACACTTCTGTGATTCAAATGCTGGGGAATTCAGCATGTTTTTCTCTTTCTTCTGAGGACTCTGTGAGCCAGCCCATGGTGCAGCTCTCATGGTGGGGATTGAGTGGGACCATCAGTCCAGGGAAGCCAATGCTGCCACAGCTTCTGCAGCTCTTCTGTCACAGGAGCAGTTTAAAAATAGCTTTGGCAAGTCCATAATTAAGCCATTCTTGCTTCTTAGAGCTGCCAAATGTGTGAATTCCTGGATGTCAGGTTTGCTGCTGGTCTGCAGGAGAAGCTCTCTTTGCAGCCCTTGCAGGAGCAGGTGCATGAAGATGGTCACAAGGGATGTTCTGCTTTGCTCTCAGTCTCCCACCAGGAAAGTCCCTGCTGAGCTGTGTTTCTGCTTCATGAGATCCCCTCTGGTCGTGGCTTCTGCTGTTTCATGAGGGCAAACCCTCCCCTTTCTAGTTGGTTTTGTTGGCAGAGGAATCTCTGATAGGATCCATGCTCTGCTGCAGAGTGTGCCTGGGAAGAGCCTCTGACACTGCTCTCCATCTGTGTGTGGAGATGTGATGGGAGAACTTCCTTTCTCTCTGCTTCCCAGTTTCATCAATCCCTGAAATCAGAGATATTGCCCAGCTGGGTCAGGCCTGTCTGGGGTTAAACAAGCAGGATTTGTGCTGCCCTTGGGATCAGGAACCCATGGAATTGCAGTGCATGTGTAGGAACCTGGGCAGGAGCCTCCCAGCACCTGAGGTGGCTTTGAGTGTGTGGTGCCCTGATGGGAACTGAGCTCAGTATGGCTTTTCCCTTAAAAAAACATGATAGCCTTGAATTCCTGCTCAGGAAACCTCTCAAAAAAAATGTGCACATGAGCTGGGATCAAGCAAGATGAAAGAGTTGTGTGGTGATTTTTGGAGTTGACCAACATGGTTGGAGCTTTTTAGCCTGAAATTAGACAAGCTGAGATTTCCAGAAGGCTTTTGATAGCAGCTTAATAGTCATAAACTTTGGTTTATTAAATGCAAAAGAAAGCTCTGGAAAAAAAAGCACATTTTTAAATGTGATGTTGTGAAATGTTTCCTCCAAGATAAGTGGTGGTGTGTGGAGGGAGGGTGGGAGGTCAGAGCTGCTCCTTGAGTAAGACTTGGGCAATCCTTCCTCCCTCACCAGCCTACAGCTGCCCCTGAGACCCCTCCTGGGGGTTGGGGCTGATTTGGTGCCACACACCTGAGAAAGAGAGACCAAGTCAAGGCTTGTGAGGCTTCTGGGCATCACCTCTTGGAGCAGCAGCTCCTGACTCAATGGAAAATCAGCAAAACAACTCTGAATCCTCCATGTGGGCAGGAAAATGCAGCACAGGGACCTGGAAAGCTCAGCCTACTTCTTGCAGGGCAGAGAATGAAAACTTCTGCAGCAGCACTGGATATGTTTTTTTATTTCAGAAGCACCTTTGGGGTCACTGTTTTGAGAAGAGCTGGGAAATGCTCTGCTGCCCCACAGGATGGGTTGGGTTGGAAGGGACTTTAAAGATGCTGTAGTTTCCACCCCCTCCTTTAGACCTGGTGTTGGTGTCAAACCCCTCAGGTGGATCAGGAGAGGGAAGGATTTGGGGACTGGGCCTTATTTAAGGCTCTGAGGCTTTGTGTGTGCACAAGTTCAGTGCAACCCCAGCCCCGCAGTGGGATGTGGGTTTGGGGTGTTCTGATCCTTTTCCACTTGGCTGTGCAGCCTCACTTTGCTCCATCCTGCTCTGTGCCCAGTCTGGCTGATGTCCCCAGGCACGGTGGGGGTGCCACCACCAAACTGGGAGCACCAGGGAACCTGTGGAGAGCCTCGAGCTCACCACGGAGCTGCCCCAGTGTGGAGGGACTGAGTGAATCTGAGGGGCTGTGATCCCATTGTCCCTTTGTGGCACTGCCCTCGCCCCACAGGGAATGTTTCTGAACACTGGGAAAGCTGCTGGGGCTGAGCCCCTCCCTGCCTGGCCCCAGAATCCACCCTGGTTGAGCAAGGCAGGTCCAAGGTCAGCATCCCCCTCCAGGGCTCTCCCACTCCTCAGAGGTCACTCGTGCCGAAGCAGAAAAACAGTGCAGCAAAGCAGAATTGCTGCTTGACTTGCTTTTTTTCATTAAAAAGGGAGGCAGGGAGAAACATCAAAATCAACCCCCTGCCCCCACAAATCCTGCCCTTGTCTTGGAGTATTAAAAACATCCTGGAGCTGAGGCCATGCCTGTGTTCGTCGGCGCTGGAGGAGGATTTCTGCCAAGACACTGACCCCTTGTGGATTTTGCGAATGTCTTTGAATCTCTTTCTCTTTGAAAGGCAAGGAAAAAAAAAAACAAAAAAAAACCAAAAAACCCAAAACCCTTTCAAACCTTCTCTTGGTCCTTTGCAACCCAGAGCTATCACAAGATTTATTATTAAACGGAGGCTGCGGGGTGATTTATGGAATTACAGCTGAGCCGCATTGTGTGCTGGTTACAAATTGCGCAGATATTCCATGGGACGTGAGCTCCAACGAGCACTGGATATATTACACTGCAGGGAAAAGGGGAGCTTAAAACCAGCTGGCCGACTGTAACAACTACAGCCACTTCTCTTTGAAGAGGAGATGATCTCCATCTGGGTTTAATACAAACCATGATGGACTGACACTGGCTCTCGGAATATCTTATACAAATGGGATAATTTCTGCTCGGTTTTTTCCAGAGCTGTCGCACTGCTTTATTCAATGTTTTATTCCCTTTTTTTTTTCCTCCCCCCTCCTCCTCTCTGTTGTTTCTTCATGTTGGCCACTCCTTGTTGAGTTTTATAAACTGCTGGGGGTGGTTTCTCAGCAGAGGAAGGGTTTTCTCGGAGTGGGGAAGGCAGTGCTGCGGTACCATGTGTGGAACCACGGAGCTAAATTGGCTACCTAGAAATACACCCCAGATGTGAACAGGGAAAAGGAAGCTGGAACCCATTAGCAGGATGGATGTGTCTCCTTTGGAGTAAATCCCTCCCATGGAGCCCCCCCCTCTGGCTGTTTGTGGCTCCAGGAGTGAGCCCTGTTGTGGTGGGTGTGCTCTGGGGGGTGATGTGGACTGGGGACACCCCTGGAACCTTCCAGGCAGCACCAAGTCCTGGTGAGCCAGGCTTTGTGGGTTGTTAAAGCCCTGTTGGTGCACTGAAGAGGAATCTGCAACATCTGGTGTAAAATCTTCATCTCTCCACAAAGGAATGTCCTGGCCAGGTTTTGGTAGCCCCTGAGTGGGAGGAATTGGTGAATGGATGAGATTCCTTTTAAGCACTTATTGTCCTTTAGGAGCAAGGGTTTCTACATGAGCAGTCTCATATTTGGGTTTATTAGGAAGTCATGGTGGTTTTATTTAACTCCCTTGGCTGGATAATGGATCATTTAGCACTGATCTCGTTCCCTGGCCTGGTTGAGCTCTCAGACCTGACTTTTGTTGTGGATGTCTAATGGCAAGTCTGGGATTTTTGGTGTGAATTGGCTGTTAGGAACGAACAATCCTGACACACCCATTGCCAGGAAATAGCCCTCAAAACCTAACTGCAGCTCACTGTGCCCAAGCTGTTCAGGCTGTGTCCATGGTTCCCTGCCTCAGTGCTCCTGGGAAGTGCCTATAAATACTCACTGGGATGAGAAATCCTGGTTTTTAGTAGTTGATAGTAGAAGTATTTGCATTCCCTGAGAGAGCTGCTGGCTCTGGAGTTTTGGGATGGAGAGGGGTTTGCATCCTTCCCACTCCATCTCAGTCTCCTGCCCCTCAAGGAGCTGTGTCTCGGGTGGATACAACTTCCAAAGCTGAGCTCCTCATCCTTGAGATTAAATGGACAAAATTTGGGGGAATTGTCCCCACTGGGAGCTGCTGGCCATAGTTATATCTTCTATGGGCCAATCTTTGTATGGTGAAGTCCTTATGCCTCCATGCCTGTCCAATCCAGCATGTTCCCAATGCTGGCTCCAGGCCAGGGAGCTCCACCTCTCAGATCCTGTTTTGGTTGCCTTTTGAGGACTTTTTGGGCCAAAGAGTGCTGTGATGTCTGGCAGTTTGGCCCCTGGCACACCCCATGGTCTGGCCTAGGAGAGGTGCTGGGAGGACAGAGCAAAAACTCTGAATTTCTGCAACCCCAGGCAGTCCTGGCTGAGCCTCCCTGCTCTTGGTGGGGTTACGAAACTCCAACATGGCTTTCTCTGAGATACTAATTAGGGATGGACAAACCAGAGGGAAGAAAATAAGAAATCCCTTTGCTCTCATTGTGGGGTTAAACAAAGTTCAGCTGACTTTCTTCTTCCCCCCATGTTATTTTTTCCTTCAGTGCAGGCTTTACTCATCCAGGTTCCAGCAGGATTGGGATGCAGAGCTGCTGGAGTGCTGTGGCTGTTGCTGTAGGATTTCCAAACCTAAACCTGAGAGTCTGTGCCACTTAGAGCAACCCTGAAATGCTCCTGGCTCTCCAAACAGGATAAATTTGTGTGTTGTATATCCTGCAAAGACCTGGATGTTGCTCAGGGTAGCAGATCCTTATCTCCCTCCTTTTTCAGGTGGTGCTTGGAAGGGGTGAGGCTGTAGGATTACTGGAGGCATCAGCCCTTGAGACACCCACCCCAGCTTTGCTGATTCCTCCTGCACCCAGGCAGCTTTTGGTGGTGCTGGTTAATGGCTGGACTTGACCTTAGGGATCTTTTCCAGCCTAAAGGATTCTATAATCCCATAAATCCTCCACCGAGAAATCCTCTCTGTGCTGCTGCTGAATTCAGCTCAGTGAACACAAAGCCCAAGCTTTCTAAATAAATCAGAAGAAGCAGGGAGTGAATTAACACGCCCCAGTGCACGTGGCCCTGGCTGGGCTCCGCTGCTCTCCTTTCCAACAGGAGCCTCTTCCCGCAGACCTCCCTGCCACGATGCAAACCACGCCACCACAATGGGCTTGTCTCTGCCTAATGAAGTTCTGCATCCCCACTGCAGCATTCCTCTGATGCATTAGGAAATAGTTATCATTTTTCTCTGGCACTGGGGTTTGATAAGCAATTGCCTTTGGCCAAAAGCCGTGCCAAGATTTTAGTGCGTGTTACGGAGCTAAAGATGTGACATTGCAACACTTGTAATTGGGATAATTTAACAGCCCATTAGCAGAGAGCAGGAATGGCCCTGTCTCTTACCCGTGTTTGGGGCCATTTTTTATAAATCTTTCAGTCTTTCAATCTTTCAGGAGAATAGTTTTTTTTGTGGAAATATGGACAAATTCTTCATTACAGTAACTAATTTTCAAACATTGAGGAGGAAATTTTTTTCCCAGCATGGATGGGGGGAGCTGCTGTTTGTGATAGGAAATCTGGAGTGAGCCATGCCTCAGTTTGGTAAACTAATGGGTTAGAGTCCAAATCCTAAATTTGCTTTCAGGCAAGTGCCTTCTTTTTAAGGAATTGTAAAATAAAGATGATACTTGGAATTTCATGATCCCTGTAGGATTCACGTGGTAATTCCTGCCTGGGGACAAGGATATCTGGAGGTGATCCTTACTTGTGGAAGGTAGGAGAGGTTGGTGATGGGATGTCTCCTGTACCTTTCCTTGGAGATGTGCATCTGGAGAAGTCTGTGATAAGGTTCTCTGAGCTATCCTCAGAAAGGCACTTCCAGGGCAATTCCAGATCTTGTTAGAAGCAGGAAAGCTTGGCTGTTGCAAGGGATCCTGGTCTGAAGAAGCTGCATTTCTGGTTGAGCTTTGCTTTGGAGTTCTGGAAGGGGCTCTGGATGAATTTGTATCAGAATCCCTGGCACCTCCAGCCTTTGGGTTGTTCACGAGCACTGTGGAGATGGATTTGTGTCTGTGGAATTGAGGAGTTGGCAGCAGTAGCCAAATCCAGGAGCTGTGGTTAAACCTGTTCATCCTCTTGTCATGACTGTAGTGGGTTTGGTGAAATCTCCACAGGTTTTACATGGAACTGGTAGGTTCCTTCCTGGGGTAAGGCAGGAGAGGGTGCTTGGGTCCACACTGGCTCTTCTCCTTCCTTTGTGCCTGGTGGAGCTTCAGGACACTGAGGAGCACTGGCATGGCCATCAATCCTTTTATATCCCTCGGGATCATGGAATCATTAGGCTGGAAAAGAACTCCAAGATCAGCAAGTGTGACTGTTCCTCCAGCACTGGCAAGCTCAACACAGGTTTGTGTCCCCAAGTGCCACATCCACACCTTCCTCCTTCATCTCTTGGAGGAGGAGCAGCTCTGGCTGTAGGGCAGTGCCCCTGGCACTGTCCCTGCTCCTGTATTTTCCAGAAAGTCACCAGTTTTGTTGCCGAAATCCTGATTTAATTAAATTATCATCCATCTACCAAGTGGGGGAGTGCCTGGTGGTGCTCCTGGAGAGCCAAGCCAAAGATATGGACAAAACCAGTGGTTCCCCTTTCCCTGTAATGTTTCACCATTTGAGGGACAGTTTAATTTTAGCCTTTTTGCTAGTGCTGTTCCTCTCCTAATTAGATCCAGCCTTATAGAAAATAAAAAAAATTCACTTGAAACCTGCAGATGGGCTTTGCTCCTTCAGCAAAGTAGCCCTGGGGACTGCTTTGAGCCTCCCAGTTGGATGGGGCTGTTTGTGATTAGCACTGGGAAGGGCTGGTGGATTGTCCATCTGCTCTGCCTGAACCAGATTCAGCTGGAGCAGTAACACCCAGAAAGCTCATTTTTGGCTCTGTGGTGTGAAATGACCTGATTTGCCACCATCCTGCTCATGTTTCCAGCAACATGTAGATAAAAGGCAGCACAGATGGCTTTAAAATTCACAGGTATTGCTCTTCTAGCTTGTGTCTCCTGCTGGTAGGCTCCTTTCCCTATAAAACACAGGCAGCTGGGAAAATCCTGGTGAAATGAGTTGGATTGACTTTGTCCAATGTGCTAAGCCAAATAAAAATGGATTTTCTGCTGCTCTGGTTTGCACCATGCTCGGTGTGGTGGCATCCCCTGGTCCAGCCCTTCCCTCCTGAGCCTTGGTGACTGCACCGAACACAAACCTGAGCTGGAACCAGATTTCCCCAGGCTGTGCCACAGAACAAACAGTGCAGGTTGAAAAAGAAAAATTCCTTGGCACGAATCAGCCTGGTTATATTTGCATTTGAAAAAAAAATTCCTCCCCTCCCCCTAGAGCAATAAGTGATTTTTCCATAGTGTCAGATTCTGTGATTTAATCAATTGCCTTTATAACTCGTTACAAGGTGTTTTCTTAAATTTAGCAACTCCTGAAAGCTTGGCTGTGGGCACTGAGCTGATTCCCTGCCTGGCATCAGTGTCACAAGTCACTTCCCCCACCCCACTGAATGCTTTTTTGGAATAATCCTCATTTTGGTTTTTTTTTCCTAAATGTTTTTTGATGCTTTGGGGGATATGGTTTCGTGGTGGAGCATGCAGCTAATGGTTGGAATTGATCCTGGAGATGTTTTCTAGCCTTAAGTCTATGATTCCCAGTAGAAAATTTTGAGCTACTCAACATTTGGAAGCCTTGGATTTTTAGGGCAAAGGGAAGAGAAGGAATGACTTTGGAAGCTGGAATTTTTATGAAGCTTGAAAGGCCTTTGGGAGGGAGCTCCTGTCCCGTGGGCTGATGTCACCCTTGGATGTGTGAGAACAATTCCTTGGGGAGGCTTTCACCTTTGTCTTCCTCTGGTGCTCTGGGTGGTACCAGTGCCCAAGTGGTGGCCTTAGTACTCATTCCCCTAATTAATCATCACTCTTTGGACTTGATGGGCAAGGAAATGGTTGGGAGTTTTGTTTTGTAGCACCTCCTGCAATGCCCACAACACTGGTGTGGTGGATCATCCCACCTTGTGAGGATCCCAGACCCTCCTCCTGTGTGTTTGTCCCAGCCTGGAGTCTGTCAGACAGCTCCTGTCCCTCTGGGGAGTCAATGCCAGCTGCAGCTTTGCCAGGAGCAGGTTCAAAAGGAGCTGAGGTCATCCTGTGCGAGGTGTGGGCTCTGAGGGCTCCTCCTGTCCATCCCATCATGAGCAGGAGCCCTCTGGATGCAGAGCTCTGCAGAACTGTGGGACTGCTCTGAGGGCTCTGCTGCTCTGCATCAGGACCCTGGGCTCTCCTGAGCCACAGTCCAAGCAAGGCTTCCTCTCCCTGCTGTGGAAAAGACCTTTCCAACAGCTCTCGAGGTCTCCAAGGGCTTCTCCTCTCCTCCAGGCTGGATTCTTGTTGTTTTTGGACGCCTGTGTTCCCCTGGCAGCCTTCCAGGTGTATATTTAGAAAGGGAGATCATACCTTCCATCTCAGAAATAACTGGTGATGACTTAATTTAGAGCATGAAAATTAAAAATTCCCTCTATTACTGTGGAGCATTCAGGCCCTGCTGCCTCTTGCTTGTCAGCCATGGTTTCCCCACTTGGCTGAAGGTTCCTCTTGGTCAGCTCTGGGCATCCTGTGAGTTATCTGGGATCAGGAATGTGTGGAAGGAGCCACAGGGACCAGAATCTCCTCTGCTGGCACTGCTGGCACTCCTGCTGGTGTCCAGCTGTGTAACTGGGCATCAGTGTCAGAGCTGGATTCCATGGGAGACTCTGCTACTTTTAGCAGACAGATGGTTTTAAAAAGCATTTTTTAAAATCTCTTTGGATTATTAATACAACTTTATGCTTCCTGTAGGCTTTTCTGGGGCACCTTCAGAGAGCTGTTGGTCTGTTGCTAATAAATGGGCTGGAAAGCTGGGTAACCTCCATCCTGGCAGGGAAAATCCATCCCTGGTGTCCTTCACACAGGCTGGAGTTTGGTCCTTTGCTCACACTAATGGTTGTGGCTCCTTTGGCAGCTTCTGCTCCTATGGAATAAGAACTCTGGACTGTGCTGGGGGGATAGGATGCCTGATCCCCTCCTTTCCTCACTGCCAGGTGAGAGGCCAGGTTGGACAGGGCTTGGAGCAACCAGGGGCAGTGGAAAGTGTTCCTGCCCACGACAAGAGAGGGGAATGAGCTGATTCTTGAGGTCCCCTCCACCCCAAACCACTCTGTGATTCTGTGACTCTCTGGGTGAGCCTAGTGCAGCTGCTCAGCTCCTTTACACCCAGTTTTATTTGTAAATCTGGGGTTAACACC
This sequence comes from Erpornis zantholeuca, assembly GCA_013400515.1. Taxonomy (NCBI): domain Eukaryota; kingdom Metazoa; phylum Chordata; class Aves; order Passeriformes; family Timaliidae; genus Erpornis; species Erpornis zantholeuca. The sequence goes on along the minus strand of VZTN01005272.1, from coordinate 371,445 downwards.
AAAACTGGGTTCCCAAATTCCTTTCCTGCTGCTTGGGGCTCATCTCTTGTATTTCATAAAAGTGGGGGGGAGTTGGAAATGGGTCAGAGAGTGATAAAGTCCTGGAGACCTGCAGGACACAAATTCCGTGTGCTGCCAGGAGAAATGCTTTCATTCCACTCCTGGAAGCTCAGATTTCCCCACTTTTTTCAGCTCCTCTATCAGCTGTATTATCTGAAGTGTGCTCTGAGTGAGTGCAATGTTGAAAGGCCCCAGAGTTAATTGGCATTAAGGGCGGTGTAGTATTATTAGGTGTGCCTTAATGTAACAGTCTCCATTTTGGTCTATTTACTCTGTACTACTGAGTAAATGTGGAGATAAAAGAAGGTGGAATTAGCACTTCTCTTGCTTACACTAAAGCCAAGCTGCATTATTTTCTTTTCTGTGGGTTTAGGCCTAAAAGTAGCTCAGGTATGTGCAAGTTTAAACAAGACGAACCAGGGCCCCATTAAAAATTACTCTCTCCTGGATAATATTCAACACAGGATTAATAGTAAAGAGGCTGATGTCATCCCAGAGCTCCTGTGACCCTTTGCACTTCTTTAGCACATTGCTGAAAGAAATGTTCCTGACACGCAGGGCTTGTCCTGCTGGAAAGTCTGATGCTGCCCTTTTTCCAAAGAGGGAGAGGTGTTCTGAGCAATGCACAGAATAAATTGGGGATCAGGAGCATAACCTGAGCCACCACCTTCTCCTCAGAATCCCCTGGCTGCTGTGTCCATCCCAGCCGTGTCCTGCTCCCAGGCTGGTGATTCCCAGGGTGTTCCTGGAGCACACCTGGCATTCTCCCCATGCCAGGGGAAGGATCCTGCTTGCTGCCCTCCCTGCTTGGCACTTCCAGCAGATGCCAGGCAAGGATGGGCTCTCCTCCCTGCTGGAACACTCTGGAGCTGAGTTGCTTCAGTGTCTGCTCTTGCTGCCAGCTGCTGGAGCAGCTGGGGTTGGAGCTGTGCAGGTTTTCCAGGGATGCCAGGGCAGACACCACAATGGAATTGCTGCCAGGTCACACCAGGCTGGAGCTGTCTGGGGATAAAAGGGCTGTGCAGGAGTTTGGTGGGTTTAGATGGGTTCACTGATGTTACACAGTCCCAGAGCTCTTCATGGAGAGTGTATCTTGCATTTTGAAATTGGTTTTATCTTCCTGGATAGGCTAGGCTCTAAAACCCTGATTTATTCTTCAAGGGCTTGGCTGAGTCATGCTCTGCACTGCAGCAGCCTGGGCACTCCCAAATTGGGCTGGAAAAGGGCTGGATTAAACCAGAGCAGCATTCTGGGCTGTGGGGTTATGAGCAGGTCCCTTGATAGGGAATTGGGTGTGCTGTGAAATAATTAGGGACTCTCATCTTGGGATCTTCATAAGCATTAATTAGCAGATTTCATAAGAGCAGTCACCTCCTTTTCCCTGTGCCTGTAGGGACAGGTAAATGTTCTAGCTCTGTCCTGGTGTGCAGCCTGTGGCACTGGAGGGGCAAAGTGCCCTGTGCTGGTGTCAGTACCAGGGCCTGTGTTTCCTCATGAGACTTTAACTCCAAAATATCTGCTTATATTAAGCTTTTCCAGGTTTCTCTCCCAGGTTTCAGTACATCCAGTGCCTCCCAGCCTAGAGATGGGTGGGTTTGGGCAGTAAATTACTGTTAGGCAGTGACAATATTGATCATTGTGCCTGGTTATCAATGCTGGGTCCAGCCTCTGTTCCTCGCTTTTTGCCCCCAAAGATCTTCTTTTCTTTTCTTTTATCATGGGAATCCACTGGGATGGCTTTGTTCCTCCAGGGATGCTAAAAGTCCCTTTTGGAGCCAAGGTTTGTACTTGTAGGCCAGGAATGCCCTTGGTAATGATGTCAATACAGCAACAGAAAGACTTCTCCCAGCATTTTTATGCAGACATCACAATGAGAATCCAAGTGAAAATCCCTCATGGAGCAAACAGCCACTTCCTGCAAGGTGCATTTTTTCAGCCAAACTTTGCTTCACCTCATGTGGCCCTGCAGGGTGTTTAATGCAGTTTAAATTATCCCAAAAAAGCTTTTGCACTTGTGATGCTTCACTACTTAAAGCATCACAGAGGCTCTTAGAGCAGCCACTTTGGTGTGAATTTTTAAAAAATAATGCTGTGGAAACAGCTAATGATTAATCAGCACCAAAGGCTCTGTCTTAACCTCATCAGGTGTGTGAGCAGCAAATATTTTAACCCTTGAGTAGCACAAGTGCCTGAAGGTGTTTGATTGCAGACTGGTTATAAAATAAATGGGACAGAAGATAAGGGAAAAATGGAACAGGAGATTGATGTGGTTTAGTGTAGGGTTGGTGAAAAGCACCATGGTTGTTGCCCATTAGCTCTGCTCCTGATGGAGCACTTGGGTGTGGGGAGTTGGGATCACACCTCTTGAGCTGTGGTGATGCTGGACTTGAAATCCTGATTTTTAAATTTTTTTTTTCTTTACAAACCTGTTTAGCTCAGTAGGTGAATAGAGGCAGCTTGGAAACAGAAAACTTTCTGATTTCTCCCAGATTTCCAAAGCTGTGCTGGAGAGGTGTCTTCTCTGGCCTGTGCTTAGCTGGGGTTTGACCTTCTGTGCTCCTTATTGCAGTTTCCTCTCAACAGCTCACACAAAGTTGCAAAAATCCTATTTATTAAGAGAAATACTCTTAATTTCTAATGCAGGCTCTGCAGATTAGCTGGAAAGGAGATGGGAAGAGCTCACCTTTGATGAGAACTGTTGGCTCAAGGGTGTGAGAGGCTGTGATGGAGCCAGCAGGAGGAATTTATGCTCGAAACAACTTCTGTGTTTTGGGAAAGTTGCTCTTCCCCGTGTCAGGGTGGTGCTGCTGTCCTGTGTGTGGCAAGGATGCTGCCCTGCCTGGCTTTTAGAGGATGCCACCTTTGGTTCAGAATTCCTAGCTTGGAAGATGCTGCATGGATTAGCAAACCCACGGGACAAACATGAGTGGTTTTATTTGACAATATATTTTCAATCAGAGGTTGGTCACCAATGACAGGATTTGCCTTTGCTGTGGCAGAGGAACACTGACACTGTTCCAGGAGTGATTCTGGAAGCTCAGGATCCGTGCTGGGATCTGGGTGATGAAAATGAAGCCTCACAGAGAATGCTGTTTCCAAAATGACTTTAACGTGGCCCAAATGGAGTTGAACAGAATGGCAGCTGAGCAAATGTGGATTAGGCTACAACTGTGGTGTCTTGGCTTTTGTGGCTCAGGGTGAAATCCCAATATGCCAACAGGGATTGTTCACAACTTTCCTTGTCCCCATGGGTATTTCTAAAGCCTAACATTATAAATGAGGCAGCTGATGTGTTTTACAGAATCTCTTCTATGATTTTTGAGGGGGTTTCTTGTGAACTCATACAAGGTTAAAGTGTTAATGAGCCCCTGAGTTCTCTGAGAGCATCTGGAGAGCACAAGGCTCAGGAATGACTGGATCTGATGATCTTGGAGCTCTTTTTCCAACTTTAATGATTCTATGATAAACCTGGCTTTTCTAATACAGATTTCTTCTTTGATAATCCTAATCTTGGTGGTGTTCCCAAAGCCTTACCAAAGGCTTTGAAACGTTCAGTCTAAAATGCTTGTTCCTGGACCAAAGTCATCCCTGGAGTGACTTCACTGAGGCTTGTGGGCCTGACAGGAAAAATCTGGGCTATTTAAGGCTGCAAATCTCTGCAGTTCTCAGGAACTCGCTCATGTGTGCAAACAGCCCAGATGAAATCAGCAGCAAAAACATTCTGTTTCTCTTGGAAGCTGTTTACAAAACATTTGGGCAGTGTTGGAACCAGGATTTGTTCGTGCAGAGAGGCTGCAATGTCAAAAAGCAAAGCAGTGAGAGCAAGGATGGAAGAAGGCAGCCACTCCTGCACCCTGAACCCTGCACTTGGGTGGGTTTGGATCCCCATGGAAAATCAAGGTGCTGGGAGGAAGATTGGCACATTTATATTGAATGTAAACAACCAAGCTGCAGCCTGAGGTAAAGGATATCTGGGTAATAATCCAGAAAGGCCAGTCAGGGGTTAGAGAGGGAAACTTCAGAGTGGAATTACTTCTTATGGATTTCTGGGAGTTTTCCCATTTTTAGTTTGGGCCTTAAGTGAACAATTCAAGCAGCCAGAATAGATCTGGGGAGTTCTAGCCCTGTTTCACTTGTGGTCAGCATTGAAAACCTTTTGGAAATGAACTCAAGGAATTCCTGCTCTCTTTGGGGAAGCTTGGATAAAGACATCAAGTGGATGGAGAAGGATCTCTGGCACAAGGGGAGTGATCCCTGTGGTGGTGGCAGAGACATCCTGTGCTGAAGGACTGGGGGATGATGGAAGTGGCATTTGGGGTGTGTCTGATGTGGGTTTCTCTGACAAAACGGGTTCAGCTCCCCCAGGTTCTGGGTCCTGAATGTTTCTTCCTGCTGAGCAGCCTCAGCTGGCAGCTTCAAAGGCTGCTCAGCCCAAACCAAAAACCTCAAGAAAGGATTCAGCCACGAAAAAACCCAGAGGCCACGTGCCGTGCATATGTCTGATAAACCACTCCCAAATTTGTTCCTATCAAGCTTCAAAACCAGGTATCTCATGGTTTGCATTTCCCTTTTCCTGTCAGAAAGCCAAAAATGCAATTTTCAGGCCACACCTCAGTGTGCAGGTTGCAGTAACTTATTTAAATTGGTTTGGGCAGTGATTTAAGCAGGTGCTGCCCCTGGTGTGGCTGCTTTGATTGCAACCATGGATCAGGGCTCTGCCGAGAGCTCTGCCTGCAGGGCAGGGATGGCTGGGGAAGGGGATGGCCACTGATGTCATCAGCCCTTCTTTAGGGCCTGGAGGAAGCTTGGATTTTAGGCTGGGACCGCCCAAGAATTAGATTTTGGGGGGATCAGAAGGAAAAGCAGTGACTGCCTGATGCTTCCAAACCCCAGCTTGACTTCCCTGAGCAGCGATAAGAGCAAAGCCTGGATGGGAGATGTGTGGAGGAGGGGCTGGGCTGACATTTTGGTGAGAAAAGCTTTTCTGTGCTGTGACAGCCAGCACAGGAAGCCTGGTGGGAAGCTCTGGTGATGGTTTCAACGCCTCACATTGAGACCAGAAGCCTTTGAGATAAAACAGGAACGTGTTCTGCAAGTTGCCATTAGCACACTGTCGGTGACTTTGCAGATGGTTTGAATTCTTCCTGATCAAATGGGGTGAGATGGGAACCCTGGCTGGAGCTGTGCTGCAGAGCCTGGAGCTGGTGGGATTCCACAGGCCCTGACAGATGTTGGTCACCGTACTTTGGCAATGCTGGGGGGAAAAGTAATCTCCATTTCACAAAAGCTTTTTCCTTTGGGAGTGGAGCATTCCCAGGCTCTGGGATCAGGAGCTTTGCTTGGGCTCTGATCATCATCAGGAGAAATGTGACTGATGAAGGTCATGGCAGTTACCTACAGCTCTTATCTCCCAAAAGCTGGGGGTGAAGAGAAAGGGGGATGGATGGCAGCAGGAGAAGCTTCCTTGGGCTGCCCTTGGGGTGGGAGAGCCTTTGGAATGGGGCAGCAGCTCGTGGCTGACCTTACCCAACCCCCAGTGATGGAGAATCTGGGAATGGAGGGATTTGCAGGCTGCAGCCTGGAGCTGACAAACAGGGGAGCTGTTCCAGTGATATCATGGCCTGTTTGCTTCCAAACCTTTGCCAGCCATGGATTTCCACGAGGAATTGTCACTTCACTTCATCTGCAGGGCTCAGATGAAGTGCAGTGGGGCAGATTGGGCCCCCCCAATCTCTGGGGCAGATTTATTGGGGCAGGGGTTTATTGCATCTGTCAGAATAATGGAGTCTTTGGGGAAGCAGCACAGACCTTCCCCTGTGGAAGGGTAAAAGATGTGGGTGAAGCACAGGGCACGTCTGCAGTTGGGATTTTGGGGCTTGATCTGGCACCCTGAGCATGGGGGAGGCTTTGGAGGCACCCAAGAGAGTGTGGGGAGCTCTGGGTGAGCCTCAGGGTCATGAGGTGGGTTTGGGGTGGGTTTGGGGTGGTTGCACAGAGCAGCTTCTTCCAAAGCTGGGCAAAAGGAGGAAGGGAAATTGTGGAGCTCAATTTGGTGTGTGGGGGGAGTGTCAAACATGGACATGTGAGTGAACTCCTGGAGGCATTTTGGGGTTTGTAGGGTGGTGCTGGGGGCTGTGGTGGGAGAGCTGCCTGTGTGACCAGTGTTGAGGAATGGGAAAGGCAGGTGCTGGCCTGCCTGGACCAGTTTGACCCTGGGCCACCTGCTGCTGTCAGGCTGGGAGAGACTTCTTGCCCTGTTTATACAGCACTGGAGCATCCCTGGTGCACCCACTCTCTCCCTGGGGCAATCTCGTGGATTTTAATGTCAGAAGAACTGTCAGGCCCCAGTTATCTCCCTGTATTTCCTGCAGGATTTGCCATATTGAAGCTTCACAGCCCAGGGAGATGCAGATGGCTGGAGGGCAAGTTTTGTTCAAAAAATACAACCCCAAAAGGATGTTCTGTCTGCCCCTTGGTCCTTCCATGCCCCCAGAGGAAGGTGCCTGACCCCACGGGGTTTTGGCTCCTAAAAGAGCAAGGATTTGACTCAAAGACCTCACTCTTTTAAATATTATTGCCTGATCTTCAAGCAACTTCTTATCTTGTACTTTGCCTTGATCTAGGAGGGAAATCCTTTGTCTGTGTGTCATTGAGCACAATCAGTTCCCAGTGTTCTGAGCACCAGACATGCTCTGGTTTCAGCCTTTGGCCCTGAGACCTGAGATTTGCTTGTATTTACAAGCCCAATAATTGCTGTCCTGAACCTGTTATCAACAGAGATACATGCGAGGGAAATTGCAAGGTTATGATTGAAGCTTGCAGGGTTTTAGACTAACAAATATTTTAGCCTGAAGATATATTCAGCTTGATTCTGCTTTTAAGTGGCTCTGGGTAACATGAGAAGTCGCCTGTCAAATTTGATGGGGTCAGTAAAATTCAAGCATGTTCGACTGTAATTAACATTTGAAAAGAATTTGCTTAGGAATTAGCTGTTGGCAGTGCAAAGCAGCTCCTTGTGTGGAAGCAGAGCAGGGTCCATCCTGTTCTGGGCAGTGCAGGAAGGGAAATCCAGCCTTTACCACTTGTCTTCCTGACAGTTACTCCAGGATTCTTCACGGGATGCTGACTCGATCAACCCCAAGTGTCAGGTCCTTCCCATTCAAGAATTCCATAATCATCCCAACACTCACTGAGGGGAAAAGGCATTTCTGCACTGATGGGGGTGGGATAAACTTATAATTACAAGTGTTTAAAGAATGGAGTGGTCTGAACCTGAATTGTCACATGCTGCTGCATGTCCATGGAATAACTGGGAAGTCTCTCCAGCAATCCCAAAGTGGTGTTTGGTCTCCAGCCACTGCTGCTGGTGGAAGCAGAAGCAATTTGGGTTGTGGTATCACCTGGAAATCCTCCCTGTGGGCTGGTTCCTTGCTGGGCTGAGGGACTCATTCTGCTAGGAGTTCAGCCTGGTCTGGGTTCGAGGTGGCTGTGCCAGCCGTGGTGTGACTCCGTATCAGCCACCAGAGAGTCCCTGGGACACGCCTGGTCCTGGCTGGGGACAGTGCAGGAAAAGCTTCCCATGGGGTTTGGTGAAGGAAAGCTCTGCTCTTGTGTGTCAGAATAAACTGTAATTGAGAAAGGGCCACTTCAGAAAAAAAAAAGTTTCTGGTTATTTTTTCTGCGGTTTCAAACTCCTAAAGCAGTGATGGTGCACTGTGCTTTCTCCTGCCCACAGATGGAAAGCATCAGGGTCTATTGCCCAGTGCAGATGTGAAATAGAGAAGTCCCCATCTTGGCTTTGGCCTGCTCATTTGTCACTGTAAGGACAAGCAAAATCTCAGTTCTTCTGAGTGGCAGTAGAACAGCCCTTTGTCATCATCACTTGGTGACAACTACTCAGACTTCAGATTTCAAAGCATTCAGGAAAGGAAAATCTGTTTCATTGAGATCACAGGGAAAATGAGGTTTCAGTTTATCAAAGCTTTGGCACATTTGGCTCAATTTGCCAAATCCTTCCCTAATAAACAACTCGATGAGCTTTGTCAGGGAACAGTAGTGTTACTTAATAGTGCTCTGTAATTAAGGCTGAAATTGTATTGATAGACACCCCAAGGCTTTGTTGGTCAGTGTGCATTAGAGCTGCAGGGACAGGAGATGATTTGGGGAGGCTTAGAGAGCAGAGATGACTTCTGAGGGCTGAAGGTGCCATCCCTAGAATGCTAAACCCTGCTGTGCCTCAGAGCTGCTTTTCTATTCTGAATAAAACACTGCATGCTTGGTGTGTGGGGGATTAGAAGAGGTTTTTAAATTTGCTCTAAAATCCAAACACAAGTCAGGACTTGAAAGTGGGAAGCCAAGTACTGGAGATGTTGGATGGGCAGCATTTCTGGTAATTAGGTTCATTAATGTTCCAGCAGCTGTTAATGCTGGGGACAGATGTTGTTAATTAAGAGCATCAGTTCTGTTTTCTCCTTTATAACTGGGGAGAGTTGGTGGGGCTTGGAGCAGCCTGGTCTAGTGGAAGGTGTCCCTGCCCATGGAATGAGATGGTCTTTAAAATCCCTTCTAATTGATTCTGCCCTTCTGAACATCTCCAAAAACCCCAGTGCAGAAAAAAACCCCAAAACCAACAAAAAGCCCCCAAAAGAACTATATGGAGTGTTTTCCATTTAAATAGGGATTTATGGGCTTTTCCCCAAATTCCCTTTCTGGTTTTTTGGAAACAGTGTTGTGCCCTCTGTGCTTGCTTGAGCTGTGCAGGGTCCTGGGGCGCAGCTCTTGAAGCACAACTGTCTGGGAACATCTGTAGTGCTTGTGATCAGAGTAGCTGTGGCCTCTTCACTTCATGGCTTTGAAGGCCTCATCTTTAAAGGAGTCAGAGTGTTGGGAAGCTGAATCTGGGAAGATCTGGGGAACATTGTGCTGATCTGTGACTCCTGCACTGAGCACAGCTACTCCTGGTGCTGTTGTGAGCCACACTGGGAAAGGGCTGAGGCCATGGGCTCCTCTGCTCCTGACTGAGCAGGGAAAATCCACCACAAGGTCCCAAACCTGTCACACCTACCCAGGGCAGCTGGTGCAGCCCCAAAGCAGTGTTTGGGCACTTCTTAGCTCTGCCAGATGCCAGCCTGGATAAGGAAAACATTTGTGGGATTTATTCCCTAACCAAGGCTCTATGGGGCCAGAAAAAAATCTGCAATAATTGTAGGGATTGTGTCGTTCCTGTGTCATCCCCACGTTATCAGAGCTTTACAGACACAACATTGTTCATTGCACTGAGCCCAGTGCCAGGCAGGCACTGTGGCTCCGCTGCCAGCATCAGCTGTGGGCAGTGGTGATGCTCTTTTTTTTACCAAAATTCTCCTTCTGTTAGGGCCTGGCTTGCAGAGAGGGGTCACTGCTGGTGGTAAATCACTGTGGTTTTCCCTTTGCTCAGGTCTTTTTCTCTGGGGAAAAAGCAGATGGCAAAGCCTGATCCCAGCTCCAGCCCAACTGGAGAGCTAAACAAAGCAAAGAGCACATTAAGCCCTTGTTGCTTTTATGATAAACCAGTGAAATCTCAGCTGTAATGGCACAGAAATGCAGATGTGCAGGGGTTAGAGCTGCATACCCAGCCACCTTCCCAAGGGCTTCCCTGCATGGATTGAGGTGGCTGGGTTTGGGAATACACTCCCACGTGGCCAAGCAGGTCTTGCTCCTGTGTGTGCTGTTGTCTCCAAACTGCCAAAATCCCTTGGAAAGAGATTCCTGCTGCTGAGCTGGAGGTGTTGGCTTGTTGGCTGAGGGCTGGTGGCCCCCAGCTGGTGTCTTCCCCAGTCCAGGTGTCCAGGAGCTGATCCAAGGGTCCTTATTTGGTTGTGTGTCACCTCCTGCCCTTTCTGGTGCTTCTCGCTGTGTGTGGATGCCAAGTTCTTGGTGAGGGACTCTTCCAGCTCCTGGAGAACCAGATAAACCAAATTTATCTGTCCTTTTTTATCTGATTAAGGAACTTTATCTCATGTACCTTGTCTGCTGAGGCCACCCTGTGTGCCTGAACGTGCACTGGGTGGGAATGAGAGGAGTGTGGTGGCATCAGCTGGCCCTGACCAGACTCTGGGGCAGGGGGATGGGGTGGTGCTGCTGTGCAGAGGCTGCTGAACCCTGAACAGGCTCCCTGGTGCTGTGTGGCTGTTTTGCAGGGCTTGTTTTCACTGCTGACACCATGCTGGGGCTCAGCTCCAGGTGGTTGAGGCCATCTCTAGGATATCCTTGGAGCATTTTCTTGGGCAAACACGCTTTGCTTCCGCATCACCAGCTCGGAGCTATTTGGGCTTCGTGATGCTATCTCTTCTGAGTTAGTTTACCTTCCTCATTGCCTCAGGGATGTGGCAGAGGGTATTTCTAAGTCTGGTTGTTGTCTTGCAAGGCTGATGTTGGGAAAACCCACCTTAGTTTTAGAGCTTTCCTCTGGATCTGCCGCTTCCATGGTAAAATGGCAAGAAGTCTTCATCTCTACAAGGAATTTGGTTGGATTTATCTGAGTGACGCTGACAAAGCCAACAGAGGGTCTGGTTGGAAAGGACATGGGAAAAGACCTGGGAGTAAATGGTCCTTCAGGGTGGCAGGTGTAGGATGAACTAGGACTGGACATGAGGGAGTTGTGCACAATAGGCACACATTTGGAAACTTAATCCTTTAATTTGCCCTCATCAAGGGGGTGAAAATAATATGATAAAGGCTTTTTCATGGTGATGCGAGCTGTAATTCAGGGCAGCCCTTTTTCATTTCACGTTTTCCCCTGCATAAAGTTACTGTCTCTTGTTCCAGAAGCAGCAGCAGCATTTGAGAGCGGTAATAAGCGGCCCTGGCAGGACTACAAAGGGCTCCGGAGGAGCAGGTACGCGGGAGATGAGGTAAGTGGTGTCGTTTGGGTGAAATAGGTGTGGAGAGTGCACTCTGCACACGTTAGGCTTCAAAGCCGGCAATAATTACTGCGTTTGAGACTGTATCAGCACCCGGGGCTGCCATTCAAGTCGGGCAGGAATTCTTTGTGTAGGGCTTTTGTTCTCCAGACATCCAAGCTCCCCGTGGTTCACCCTGCCACAACCCAGGAACGCAAGGGGAAGTGTCGCGGCTTTGAGCTGGAGATGGGTCTGTGTGGAGCCCTGGCTTTGATGCATTCATTGGGCTGCCCTGTGAATATGACTGGGCTGTAATTGCTCTTAATGGCAAAACCATGAAAAGAGAAAATGAGTGTTGGGGTGTGCGGCAGCAAGATGGATCTTGCACGGTGCCGGCACAGTGGCTCCTGGCAGGGCTTGCTGCTTTTGGTCTCATCTCTCGTCCTTCTGCTTCTGTGGTCCCTGCAAAGGCTTGGAGTTGAGCTGGTGGTGTGAGGCTGGTGTCTCCCAGATGATGTGTGCTTTATTCCATAAGCCTGTGCTAAATACAGGGTCTTTCTGTGGGTAGAGATAAAAAACGGCTCTCAAGTGGGTTTCGGGATGGATCTCTGTGAAGGAGGTCAGTATGTGCTTGTTTTACAGAAAGGAAATGGCTGAAGTGATTTAAGTTTATCGCTGGCTTGTTAATGACCCAGGACAAGGAAAATGTTTTGATGTACTGAGTTGGAGCTACTCAGCTCTATCGCCCTCGTGACTATTCTTAAGTAACTAAATCTCGAAGTTCCTGCACAATCCCATCTGAATTGATATTCCCCTGACCCTTCAGAGTAGGCTGCAGCATCTCCGAGGAGCTCGTGTCCCTTCTCCCATCGAGGGATTCCCAAAGCGGCTCCGATGTCGGCAGTGCTGTCACCCTTGCTCTGGCTGAGCCCTGACTGCTCAGTGCCACCCCAGAGCCGCAGCCTGGCTGTCACCCATGGGGAGAATGTCCCTTTTTGCAAACTGTGGGGTGACTTTTCCTGCTGCGGGGGCCGGAGCACACAAAGGCGGCGCCAGCCACTGCCTCAGCCGCCCTGGGCAGTTTTATCTCGGAGCAGCGCAGGGAACCGATCTAATCTCTCCGCAGAGGCCCCCATGGAAGCTGACTCTTCTCCCTAAAGAGCCCTTGTGCTGGAACAATAAATGCCATGGACGCGCTGCCAGCCTGGGGTTGCCGATTCCATTCAAAGCCGTGGGCATTTCTGTCCCGGGGCTGGCGGGGTCTCGGCACCTCTTTGGCCGCTGCCCACACCGGCCCGGCGGGGCTGTCCCGTCCCGGAGACAGCCGGTCTGCTGGCACGGCCGGCCTGTGGGCACTGCCCGCTCGGGCCCACGGTGACGTCCGGCCGGCGACAAAGCGCCACTATGGCCGGGGACAGGCGGAATGCGGCCCCGGGGCGGGGGTGTCACCAGGGGCGGCCGGGGGCTCCTGGAAAGGCCGGGCAAACCCAACACAGCGCAGCTTGTCTGGCGGACAATAAGGGATGTGTTGTGGCAGCACGAATGGGCTGAGCCCAGGGGATGTCAAATGTTTATTCTGGGTTTCCACAGGGTGCTCAGATGAGGGCCGAGGCCTCTGCTCCTCCTCCGAGCAGTGAAGGCCGCTGTGGGAGCATTGGGATCGAGCTGGTGGGATGGGCTTGGAGAACCTGGGCCTTTTGTGCCAGGTTTGTGGCCTAGAGCGGGTCTCACACAAAGCCGACAGGAGTAGGATCCTGAAATGCTTTGGATTGGGCATGATATTAAAGATCATTCAGTTCCAACCCCCTGCTATGGCCAGTGACAGATGTCATTTTAGCTGGTGCTTTGAGGGTCCCATTATCCTGCTCAAACCCTGTCTCAGTCTTCATTTAACCATGCAACCATCCATCATTAATTCCACTGTGCATCCTAATGCCTTTCAACATTCCCGTGTCCCCCGTTTCCAGTGGTGGGATTGGAGAGATGTCCATGCAGTTTCTGTGGCTTTTTATGGTACAAGCTGCTCCTGTAACCCTGTGGATAGAGGGTGTGGTGAAATCCCTGCTCTGAGGTGGATCTGAGTGGTGCAGAGGCACCAACCATTCTCTGACATGTTCCTGGGGCAAGTGAGGCATTATCAGGTGAGACCAGAGCCCTACATTGTGCCAGGGGCCAATGCCACCAGCTCGGTGGCCCTTGTGCCAGCTGCCCAGAGCCAAGGGGGTTTGCAGCCCCCAGACTGTGACTCACCCACTGTATCTGCTCCTCCTGCCAATGCTGAATTCCATTTATTAGAGAGAACTTCACAGACTTTTAATGAACCTTCCTGAGCTTAATTTACAGCTTGGGGAAAGATAGACAAGGTGACAAAGTGAACTGAAATATGAAATTACTTTAATTGCAGAGAAGGACAGTTTATAGGCTTCAGAATCCAAGTCATTTATTTTAATGATCTCCTCTGCCCTCAACACGTAATTACCATTCCCATTCCGAGCTGGTTTCAGGAGAGGTATGCAGGGAAAGCTGGTTGGACCTGTTCAGGCAGCAGAACTTTTGGCAATTAGTAATCTGAGATGAAAAACGAATTAAAAGCAAAATATATTGTCATGTCAGTAACACTTTTCATTTAAGACACGCTGGGTTTTGCTTCGTTTCCTGGAGACAGCTGTGGTCCATCTGAAAGCAGCAATCCGAGGCACATGGCACTGGTTGAGTGCCTTTCCAACCCTACATGGTAAAACACTTGGAAAATCCCTAGGAGTCAACACAGGGGCCAAGGGCTAATGTGACCTTTGGGGGAAGGAGATGGAAATGTTTCATTTCCCCGTTGCTCCTTGCATTGGTGAGTTGGATGCTCGGGGTGGTAAAAAAAAAATATGGACTTTGAGAAATGGATGCTGCTTTTCCTGCATGGATATCTGATTTTGGCTGGTCCTACTCAAAAGCAGCTGGAGTTTTTCAACCCCTGTGGAAGAGGGGCTGTCTGTGAGCAGCTCCAAGCTGTTTTCATGGAGTTCAGGCCCATCAGTATGAAAAACTGGATGTTGCTGGAGTCTCTTGTGGATATTTGGGCACATGGACATTTTGGTACATCCTGACTTTTCTGATGTAGGGGTGATTTGAAGGAGGTTGTGTTGTAATTACCCAGTTTGGCTTAGCTCTGCCCTTGCCTCTGTTTCTTCAGTGTCCAGGAGCCCTCCAGCTGAGCTTGACCTGGCTTCTTCAGAGTTAAAACTCTGAGGTCCTCAGAAACCTGAGCATCAGGCCCAGCTTTTCCTCTGGCAGGGTGGGAAAGTGGGAGGAAATTGGGTGTAACCTGAGGAAGCTGAAAAGCAAAGATGAGCCCAGGCTGGTGGGACTTGTGCCAAGGAACTGGTTCTGAGCCAGGCTGATGCACCTTCCTGCAAGGAAAGGAGGTGAAAATACATTTTTCTTACAGGGTTCATTAAGTTCCTTGGATTAGACAGTTGTGGCACAGAGTTCCTTGATTATTTTCAGATTATTTTTTTTTAACCACACGGATGGGTTGTGGACCAAGTGATCAGAGGAGTCCTTAAAGTCTGTTAGTTCTCTAGGTAAAGTGGTCATGAATATGTGGGAAAATGGGACAAAATCCAAAGGCACCTGGGACTCTCCATCCACCTGGAGAATAGGCTGGCTGGGATCTCACGAAACCCTGGCTGAAGTCAAGCAGCACCAGAAATTTGGGTTTCAGGGCTGCTGTGGGACTTGAGACTCAAAATCCCCCACGAGAGTCAGTGAAACTGCATGTGCCCAGGGGCACAGCAACTTGTCCCAGTGCTGGTGAGTTGCCAGAGTGGAAAACCAAGGATTTCCAAGCTAATGTTTCCCGAAGTTGGCACTTTGGCATCTTTGAGCTTGACTTGTTATCTAAAAGATTGGCTGCTGGACAGTGTGGAGCAGGTAGAACTAGCACTGGTACAGCTCTGGGTTTGTGGCTGCTGCTGATTTGGCCTTTAAGGCTTAACAAGAAATAGTAAATTAATTTTCCTGAGTAGCTCAGCCTCCTTGGCCAGATCAGTCTCCAGAATGAAGTGCTCCTGGCCTGAAGGAGAAGTGTGACATTCCTCCCCAAAACAAAATATCACAGGTCCTTCATGTGCTCACCCCAGCACAGCCTCTCTGGCCTGGCTCCAGCGCTCCCTCCAAAGTATTTGCTTTAAAACCACACTTTAAAAAAAGCTCTATCAAAAAGAATGTGAAGGATGCAAAGTTTAGGTCTTAAAATTGGGAAACACTACAATAAAGCTGCTTTTGTAAACTTCTTTCAGCCTCCTTGTGCAATAACCCACCCTGCTGCCCAGCCTGCTTTCTTCTCTCTGCTGCTGCTGGACATGAGTGAAGAAGTGATGGAAAAAGAGCCCATATGGCCTTTTCATGCTGTTTTTCATGCTTGGCAGCATCGTGCTGCCAGCAGCTGGGAGTTGGGCTGGGGAGGGGGATGCTCCTCTTGGACTCTGTGTAGCCATGGGAATGGAGTGTGATGTGGGGAGCTCGGCTGGCTGTGGGGAAGTGCTCAGAGGGGCAACTGCCCTGGGACAACAGGAGGTTTCAAAGCACGTGGGAGGACTCTTTGGGAGGGAATATGGAGAGGGATGGCTGGGCTGGGTGATGCCCAAGCTGAGCACCAGGATCCTCTGTGCCCAAGGTTGGTCATTCTTGGTGTGTGGGTGCCCAAATCCCATCAGTAGTGTCCTTTTTACCTCCAGTCACTTGGTGCAAAGGGGTTCCAGGACAGGCTCTCCTGGGTCTGCTTTTGCCCAGGTCCTGTGAGGGTTACAAGTGAGAAAAACATCTCAGACTGGCTCTGATCTTCCTTTCCACCAGCCCTTACTTTTTAGGGAAAACATTGTTTGTTTGTTTTGATATTCAAAGGTTGAAGGGGAATTTTTCTACTTTCTTTTTTTTGTTGTTTTTTTTTTTTTTACCTGAAGGAACAGCAGTTTCCAGACAATTCAGACTTAGGAAGTGGGAATCAAATTTCTTTCTTAATCCTGTGGGGTTTTTTTAAATGAGGGTGTGTGAACTACAAGAAGGATCTTGTTCAGCCCCTCGCTTGCTGATTTATGTCCAAGCCAACAGAGCAAGGCTTGGAACGGTGATGCTGCTGGGGAAAAAACAGGGAGAAGTGGAGGGAAGGTTGTGGGATTGGTGGTGCTGCTCAGCAAACAGAAAGAGGAAAAGGAGAGTGATTTCTCATTCTGCTTCCTAACTCCAAACACAACCCAAAGTTTTTATAAACTTTCTGCTCAGGTTTCAGGAAACTGCAAATGAAACTGCATTCCTCTGTGTGTTGGTTGGGTTTTTTTTTTTCTTTTCCCCTTTATTTTTTAGATGTAATAAAACATCATCACCTACAAGGCTGTGGCCTTTAAAAGTATTCTCCGGAGGGCAGGCGAGGAGTGGAGGCAGATTGACTGACAGCTGGAATAAAGCCTCTTTATTATCTCTGAGATTATAATTTCTCTCTATTTTGGGTGTTGGAGCAACAGGAGTTTGGTTGTCTCTGTTCTCACTGGCTTCTCCTGTGCACTCCCTGTGCTGTGGTGCCCACCCACCCCACCAGCTGAGGATGCTGAACTTCTCAGCACCTAGAAAATAGTGCTTATTTCCAGAACTGGAAGGCCTTGAGTGTAACTAGTGAGAAAAAGACAAACTGTTAAATAAGAATATAAAATTAGCAAGAATGGGGCTGGACCAGGAGGGGGGGCAGAGCAGCCAGTGCAGGAGATCTGTCCTTCACCAACTCCTTTAACTCTTTAAACTGGTTTTGGGGGCCAAAGCTTGCAAATCTCTAAGCCAGCAAGCAGCTCTTCTGGAGCTGCAGCTCCCAGGCTTGTCTGGAGGGAGCATAGAATGGGGAAATGGCAGAGTTGGAGGTAAAAACAAATGGGATAGTCTTTAAAGACAGAGTCACAAACCGTGTCTGGAGCCATTTTAAGCAATTTAAGGATGGGCAGTGGGATGCTGATGTGGTGGAGCAATGTCTTTCCTGCAGTTCCAAGGCAGGAGAAGGAATGGGGGATGAAAGGCAGGGGCAGGACTGGTTTGGGGTGGTGTGGTCTGTAACCTGCTTGCTGGAAAGCCTGGGCCTGCCTTTTGGGGTGATTTCCAGAGTTTCCCTGTGTCCCTGTCAGGGCTGCTGTAGGAGGAGGGGTGGGAGGTGTGTGTGGGTTGGGTGTGATCTGGCATGGCCTCCTTTCCTCAGTGCATTCCTGCTCCTTGGCACAAACCCATCCAGGGGCGAGGAAATTCCTGCCATGGTGGCTTCTGTGAAGCCAAATTGTTCTTAACAATTAATCTACAAGAAGAAGACGGTGGATGTGTGCAAAAATGTCCTTGTGATGTTGTGTAGGCTTAGCATGTTGTGCCTTAGACCTCCTGGGACTGGTGCTGCTGACCATGACCGAGGGCAGACCCTGTTGGAGTGTCCTTTGTTCCTCACTGCCCCCTCAATAACATACTCCTGGCATCCCCTTCCCATCTGGAAATGGGGACAGTGCTCTGGAGAGGGGCTGGACTCCTGAGGGACCCAAAGAGTCCAGCCAGGCCCTATGTGATGGGGAGCAGCCCCTGAAGGCAACCAGTGCCCAGCACCAGGGAGCCCAGATTGCTCAGCAGAGGCTGTCAGGATGCTTGGTTAATTAGAGAAGCCCCATTACTGGCAGACATGGGGTATATTTATTTTTAAAGCCTGTCTGACAGTGAGAACAGGCCTCTGGCCAGAGATCTGAGGCCCTGGCTATGTAATTCAGTTGAAAAAGGAATTGAGCTTTTTTTTCAAACCAAAGGCCCATGTCCCATCTCCTCCCTGCCAAGGAACGAGTACGAGCAGGGAGCTGGGAGGGGTCAGGGCTGTTATTTACGCAAAGTTTCCGCCTCCTTCCTTCCTTCCCACCAACTCCCCGTGACCCAGACCTGCCTGGTGAAGAAAACTGCTCCTCAGCCTTGCCAGTTCTGGGATAAATAGGTCACCCAAAATATGCAAAAGCCAGTTCCAAGTCTTCCAGCAGTCAGAAAGACCTCAGAAGTCTTTGGATGCATAAAGCCTGTGCTAATCGTGTTATTTCCAAGGTGGATTTTGAGGCTCTGTGGAAGTGGGGTCTTCTACAGCAATCCAGGGGCAGGGATTTGGCAGAGGAAGCCAAACACCATTTCCAGCTTTATTTCACCCATTTGCTCACACAGACCTTATCCATGGTGGTGGCAGCTGTGTTCTGCATCCTCCCAAACCCAGGGTTTTTATCCCTCCCCAGGGTTGGGGGCTGTAATCTTTCAATTAGAGCAGAGTCCAGCCAAAAATGTCTTCATCTAAACCCCAGCGATGCCTTTAACCTCGGGAAGTGGAGCTGCCAAATTTTGCTGGATGATTGAGGATGATATAGGAGGGTTTCCTTGAGGAAACACTCCAGCATCCTGCACTGACAGATTTATGGGGTTTGCTCTGACTACGCAAGGCACCTCTAGAAATGAGGGGGGAGGAAATGTGCCATGGAGCTGTCAAACTCTGCCTGCCCATGTTCACACATCCATGCTTTCATTCTCTTCCCACCCTGATGTTGCTAAAATGCTGAAATCCTTGTGGTTTTTTGAGATTCTTTTTTTTTTCCCCTCATAAATTTTATTTTAAACGCTAACAAGCTGATTTTCTTGCTCCTGCAGTGATGGTACCATCTGAGGAATCTGCAGTTGGTGTGAGCCTTGGGCAGGGTGGATCAGGGCTCTTCACTTGCTCTAGCTTAATTTCAAATTGAGCTGTTGTTTTGAAGGTTAAAAGCAGATTTTGAGTTGTTTTCTGCTTGATATCACAACTGTGTGTCCTGTAGTGTGTGAGTCTGAGCCAGATCAAAAGGAAATGATACCTAAGGTAATAATATTGCTTTATGGTTTTGGTTTTTTTTCATCTGTCTTCCACAAACTTCTGCTCTCTGTGAAAGCTTAACCTGTTAGCAAGGTTGTCTGTGCTCCTCCAAGTTTCTTGGCATGGTAAATAGGATTTATCACAGATCAAACTCAGTGCCAGGGCTTGAATTGTGGAAAAGGTTTAAAACCTTTCCCAGTTCCTCTGTAAGTCCCTGACCCCATGGCAACGATCTTGCTGTGAAGATCAATGCCATGAAGATGTGTCAGGGAGGCTTAGGTGGGATTTTAAGAAAAGGTTCTTCCCCCAGAAGGTGGTAGGGCACTGGAACAGCTCCCCAGGGAATGGGCACTGTCCCCAAGGCTGCCAGAGCTCCGGGAGTTTGGACATTGCTCTCAGGGATGCACAGGGTGGGATTGTTGGAGTGTTAGTGCAGGGCCTGGAGCTGCACTGAGGATCTCTGCGGGTCCCTTCCAGCTCAGGATAATCCATGATTGGTGTCCCTGTGCCACAGTGCCATTATTCCAGGGCACTTTTGCTGTGGCAGGAGCTGGTACTGTGTCTGTACTTTGGGGAATTGCTTCCCTGCAAAACCAAAATCCAGTGTGGGAGCAGCTTTGCCTATTTTTTTAGGATTTGTGGGATTTTTATAAAGAACCTGCTCTCTCCACCAGAATCCTGCTCTCAGCCCCACTCTCCCAGGCTGTTGTGTGGCAGTGGCAGCCAGGCCGATGCCGTCACTGCACCGGGGTAGTGAAAGGTGGGAAATAAAGGGAAATAAAGGAAGCGAATGTCGTTAGCGAGCGGCGAGTCACTGATCAACAACTTCCTGCCATTGTCCCTCCCTGCTCCCTCTGCATGCCGCGGGCTGGCCCGGGGCCAGGCACCGGCAGCAGGTATTTCCCTCCTGCCCACAGCTCCATCCATCAGCATCCTCCACCAGCCCCATCCTGCTGGGCTCTGAGGAAGCATTAACAGCAATAATGGGAGCTATGGAGTGACCCCCGGGTGAGGGAATTGCTGCACCTGCGGATCCGGGGCTGCTTTTGGAAAAAGCCCTTACTTGGGGCAACTTGAACAAATGTCTTGGGATTTGGTGACAGACAAAAATAGAAACCAAACTGCTGTTGGAGGACCCACAGCAGGGATAAAATGTTTTAAAAAAGTGATGCAAGATAAACAGCTTCTCCCTTCCCTATTTAAATATAAAAAAAGAGGCCTAATTTTGTGAAGTGACAACAGTTTGAGAATGTGCATGTCTGTAAAATGTTCTCCTTTTTATTCTCCCATCTCTGCTCATTTCCCAACTGGTGTTTGGAAGAAGTGGTTTGGTGAGGAACAAGGTTTGAACCTCTCTTCGGTGCTATTTCCCCTGTGCAGTCACCCG
Source organism: Erpornis zantholeuca (assembly GCA_013400515.1). Lineage (NCBI taxonomy): Eukaryota > Metazoa > Chordata > Aves > Passeriformes > Timaliidae > Erpornis > Erpornis zantholeuca. The sequence goes on along the minus strand of VZTN01005272.1, from coordinate 351,236 downwards.
TGTAAGATAAATAGTAGCTGATCTCTTGTTAGTGAAGTGCACACTCTCCTTCACGCCTGACTGGAATGGAAATGTAAAGTCCTCTGCCATCTGCTTCCAGCAAGGAGCTGCAGGGGAGGATGGAGCCTTGGGCTCTTCCAGCCCAGGCCAAAGGATTGGCTCCTTGCTGGTGCAGCCTCAGCCAGGAGTCCATCTGTCAACTGAGGCCACGCTGATGGGCAGGGGGGTGGTCCCCAGCACAAGGTGGGTTTTTTGGGAAGTACTCTCCTGTTCGTCATAAATGCTGCAGAGAGGAGCTTTCACCCCAAAAACACCCACAGAGGGTTGTGAGCCCAAGTGCCCTTCAGCCTTGTAAAAACTGCAGCCACAGGGGACAGGTTGCATCTATGCAGAGCAACCAAGCCCTGCTTCCTTCAGGAATGATCCCTTTGTAAAAATAAAGGGATACACCTTCCCTGGGATGTAGCACATCCACTGCTCCAGGTGAGTTTTTCAGCTGTTCCAGCGCTGACGTAACAAATCCCCCAAACTCTGCATTTTTGGCCATTTGAAGTTTCCAGCTGCAGAGTGCAATTATCACACATTGGACTGTTTATTTAAAGAAGGAAAAAATCCTGTGGCACTCAGATTTTGTGCCAATTTCCAGGGGAAATCTCTCTTCCACGCAGTGAATGTGTGTGCAGGCAGCTGACCCACGGGAGATCCTGGGAACAAAAGCATTGCTGTCCCACCAGCTGCAGATCCTGAGTGTCCTACCCAGCCCTGCTCTTACTTATCCAGGGAAAAACGGTGCAAACCAAGGTGTTTAACTGCACAAAAAGCAAGAGCTTTGGGCAGGCAGCTGGTGGGCAGCAGGTCTGTGCTGAATTGCTCAGAAGAGAAAGGTTTCCCCAGAGCTCAGGTTCCTGGATGTGGGATTTGGGCACAGAGGTTTTCTTTCCACGCAGGCCTGGGTTACCAATGTGCTCCAATCATGCTGTTCCCCTTTAGCCCAGCTCTTCTTCTCTTTATTTCAGCAGTCCTGATTTTCTCCTTGTAAATGTGCATTTGGCTTTCACATGCCATAAATATTTTTGGATTGTTTCTTATCTGTCTGGGATCTGCGTTTGTGGGAGGGAAGTGATGTTGGTGATAGTGCCTGAGCCACATGGGAGAGCTCAGCTCTGCTCCAGATTCCCTGGATAACCCTGGCTGAATGTGGCAGGGATGAATTTATAATCTGGATTCTGGGGAAGGGGTGAGAGCTGCAGCACCTCCAACTTGTGGCCCTGGGCTTGTCCTCTGCTTGTTGCCCCTCACCTGCTCTTCAGGAGTTTTTTGGGTCATGTGAGGATTGGTTTTCACCAATGACTCCTGGAAAATCTCGTGTGGCAATGCAGGTCCTGCTTAGGGAGTGAAAAATGTGTTATTCTGACTGTTTTCAGGGAAAACTTTAAATGTGGGTGCTGGAGTGACTCTGACCCCAGATACCAACCTGGCCTTCCTCAAAGCCCTTTTTCTCTTTGCAGTAGTTTATAGAACAGGCACTGGTTGGAGAGGAGTGATGCTGCAGCACAGGTGGCTATAGAATTATAATTTTAGGGGTTTTGTTAAAATTGTCAAGGTTTGGACATTTGTTTTGATTCTGCTGGGCCACCCTTTTTTTTTTTTTTCCTGTTTCTTTCAGCTTTGGCCCTACTAAATATCCACTCAGCTCCATGCAGAGTTTAAAGCTGTGGCTCCCATATGTTCAGGGCAAGTGCATCACCCTCCAACAGTCAGACAGGACGGGTCAGGCTGCTCCCAAAAAGTTCATCCCAACACTGAAAAAAATCCATATCGAGGCTTTAAAGAGCATGAGAGTCTTTAAAAACTAACCAAACAAAAAAGAGCCCAATAAACAGCATTTTTATTATAACAGATTATTCTCTCACCCTTGCATGGAGTAAGGATGTGTGAAACCCACAGGATCTGGGAGAAACAGCTTCACCAGGTAACCTGCACCCTAAAAAACAATATCTCTGCAGCCTCTGGCTTTAGGCTGTCCCTCCTGGAGGAATTGCCAGCAGAGTTGTAGCAGCACAAATACTCCCCTTTTTGGATAATAGTCCTTAAATCAAATGGTTATAGGGTTCAGCAGAGCTCAGTCACTTTCTGCATGAACTAGCAGGGAGGATGCTGCGAAGCAAAGTCATTCTGCGAGATGAAACAGGGAAGATGAGATGAGCCAAGGGCCCTGACCTTAAATTTTATGAGTAAGTTCTTGTTTGCAAAGAGCAGGGCTGGGAGATGGGAGGGAAGCAGGATTCCTGCTCTTGTGTGGAGTCAGGGAAAATATGGAAATCTCCTGGGCTGGTGCTCACTCAGCTGTAGCCTTTTCCCTTTGGGCTGTAGCAGAACTGTGCGAGAAGAGCTAATAAAGGAGGCATTTTAAAAATAATATTGAGCATAAAGAGGCAGAGGCTGGTCCTGGGACACATGCAGAGCTGCTCCAGGGCTGAGATAAAGCAGTGACAGCAGCTGACCCTGACCTCCCTGGATTATCTGATGTTCTCAGCATTTATAAGCAAGGAAGAGCCAGTGGCCGTCAGACCGACTGGCTCCGCTCGGAGCCTGAGCCCAGATGGGAGGCGAGACTTGCTCTCCTGACAGCCCAGTGCTGGGGGCAGCCAGATGAGTCCCTCCACCCCTCTTTTCCCCAAAAAAAGCCCTGGACAAATTGCTGGCCAGGGCATCAGGGCAGCATTTCTCAGCGGGTCACTGGGGCTGGGACTGTCCTGGACGCAGAAGTCACCGGGGACTGTCTCGTCTTGCAGATGTCTCCAGGGTGGCTCTGAATGAGCTGCATCTTTTCATCAGTGCAGCAGAACTCTGGGCAGCCTTTTTCTTTTCATTTCTAGCTAAAAAAAAGCTTCATCTGTCACAGAGTGGAGCCACAACAAGTTACTGAGTTGAGGATAATGTCTGTGCCCCAGCAGTGCAGCTGCCACTGACCTCTCCTGTCCAGGCAGGGGAGACACCTCCTGCCTCGTTTTTTGGTGGCCCAGCAGCAGGCAGCTCCCACGCCCCTGTCTGGAACACTGAGTGTGTTTATTTAAGTTAAAATCAAATGTTAAAATAATTCTGTGCAAGTGTTAAGTGAGGGTGATTGGAGTTTGCATGACTCCACATCCAAACTATGATTTCTTTAGGGCAGAGGAGTTATTTTCATTAACTCTTCAGTGCTTGCTCTCTCTGGCAGGAGGAAAGGTTGGATTAGCTGGATGTTGATGTACAGACATCCAGCCCTTCTGAAGCTGTTTTAAATCAAAGAGGGGTAGGTAAATGTTTGGCTGTGCTTCCTGTACCGACCCCACTGTCCACAGCCTGGGAAGTAGCAGGATCCAAAGGGCAGCTGTTAAACAAAGTGAAAACAGACAGTGGGCTGGGGCTGCCCAGCATCTGCTGCTCAGGGCCATCCAGGGAATCCTCCCTCCCCCAGCACCAGCAGGGACAGGCAAATGGGAAACCAGGGAAAAGAGCAGAGGGCTTTTGGGAGGGTGGTGTGGGCTGGGGGTTGCTGACAGGGTGTGCATTGGGATGGGAGGGTACCCACAGGGATGTGGTCAGGTTACCATGGCACTCAAGGTGCTCCAGTTGGGATGAAATGAAAAACAAGGTGATGTGTTTGGGATGCTGTGGTACCCAGGGTGGATGCAGTTGGGATGCAGAGATAAACCCAGGTGATGCTGTTTGGGATGCTGTGCTTGGAATGTGGTAGTACCCAGAGTGATCCACTTGGAATATTTTCCTACCACCACTCTGCACTCCCACAAGCAAACCTCTGCAGGGTAAAGGTTTTTCCCTTTCCTCTCTCCTCCTTACCCAGGCACTCCTCTGCTGCAGTTCCATGCAGGTTCTGTATTTATCCATCCAGATAACAGGAAAACCAGTCAGATTTGACTGCTCTGATACAGCTGCTTTGATAGGAATCACTAGGATGTTACAGGGAAGGGGAGCAGGGTTACATTTTTGAGTATTTATAAGAGCCATAAAGCTCAGAAATCCATCATGTCCATGATTTGAATGAGTGTGGAGGAATTACCTCCTGCCATCCCCTGCTGGAGTGGGTGGCTCAGGCTGGGTCTGGGGGGCACATGCTGCATCTCCCCCACTGCCTTTGATGGGGAGAGGCTGATAAAATGGAATAGGATTCCTTGGAGCTGCTGCACTGAATTTCTCTGGATTTTTTTTGCCAGGGCAAACTTTTTTCCAGGACCTGGCAAAGCAACTCATTTCTCAGAGAGGCACTCCTGAATTAACACATCTTTTCAATAAATTACCATAGCATGTCGTGGCTTCTTAAGCCCAAAGATGCTGCTTCAGTTGTCCTGCCCCATTTTCCTGGGAGCAGGTGTGAAGGGACAGAGGACATTTGTGAGAGGTGAACACTTTTTCCCTCTGCTTTGCACTTCAAGATGCCATTTGTGGGTGGTGGGGTGACCTGGGCTGGGCATGCACAGGGTTTTCTTCCAGGAGGAAAACTTGGTGTATTTTTCCAAAGAGCTTTTCTGATTAAAGGCTTCACCTACCCGACGTCGGTAAAATGGGGAGGCAGTGCTGCTGGTGTTGGATCTGCAGCCAGGGCGCAGCCTGGGGCGGGATAAATCCCGCTTCCGTCTCCAGGTCATGGATTAGGCGGGAGAGGCACGTGGAGAACGAGCCGGGTTTTGTGTGTGTTTCTCGCTCTTTCACAATCCCCGCGAAGCGAATTTAATGCAGTTTCAGTTTGGGCACAACAAAGCGGAGCTGCAGATCAGAAACACATGTTGGGAGTGCTGCAGGCACCGAGTGAAACCTGATCTGCCGAGGTTTCCCTTAAATCTGCACTTTCTCATTTGGCTCTCATATTAAAGCTGTATTTCAGAGCTGTCCAACCCTCTCGAAAGATGATGAATAACAATAAAAACATTCACTGGAGGACTGTCATCATTTCCAAAGGAAGTGTAATAAATACTTTACGACAGAGCCTTTTTTTTTTCCCTATGTACAGCCATAAACCAGTTTTAAGTTACAACTTATTAAGCCTCTAAACAATTAGAGCTTGGCTGTGGCGAGGGTGCTGGGGCTGTTCCCTGGGCTGGGATTTGGGTTTGGGGGATCTGGAGGGGATAACTTTGCTTTCATGTGCCTCAGTTTCCCTTTGTGCTGGTTGAGCTGTGGGTGTCGATGGTCTCTGAGGTGTCAGAGCTTAGGTCAGGCTCTTGTGGCACAGATCAGCGATGAACCAACATCTCCCATGCTTGGTGCTTGTGCAAAAGGGAGTTGTCCTTTCCCTCAAGGCTCCCTGTGTGTGTCCCACCTTATTTTGGTTAAAAAACAGGCAACAGCTTTTTGGCAGTGCTGTGTTAACAGTTGGACTTGACGATCTTGGAGATCTTTTCCAGCCTTAATGATTCCATGTTTGGCAGCATCAATTAAGAAAATTATAATCCCAGTGCTGGTGGTGCTCCCAGCCATCACCTTCATCTCCACAAAAGCATTGGCCCCACAGCTGGGCATGGTGCAAAGCTCCTTTTCCCTCTCCAAGGCTTCAACAGGGGAAAATCTGAGAGGAGCTGGCTGGGAATAATCCAATCAGGAGAGCTTCACATCTTCCTCTATTGTGCCTTTTGTTTTGCTTTTGGCTTTACTGAAGGGAAATGAAAATAAAAGGGGGCTGGTGAAAATAAAAGGCTGAGGACAGTGCCTTTGCAGCATCTCCCTGCTCTGGCTCCCAAAGGAATCTGCTGCAAAAGCTGGGTTTTCAGTCCTTCCTTTGGATTCTGGCTAAGGAAGTGTTCCACAGAGCTGGGATGGGCTGGAAGGTGCCTGTGGTGGGCAGTGATGGACAGGGTGGGATGGAAGATGGGCAAAGATTTGGGATCACAGGCAGCAATGAAACACTTCAATTCTGATCTCCCTGTGTTTGCTGTGGGGTTTCCAGAGCAGTTGGAGCTCTTCCCACAGTGGCTGCTGTGCACAGCTGGTGTCAGACCAGATCCCAACCTGCCTGCATCCCCAATCCAGGGAGGGAAGCAGTGCAGTTTGTGGTCCCACTCCAGCTGCTTTCCTGAGGGTTTGAGCAGCCCAACCAGTGACTGCAGTGGGGAAATGTCAAAGCAAATTGGTTCCAAATGCAAAGCTGCAGAAATTGCTGTTCAGTTCCTCGTGCTGTCGTTCAGCCCCAGCCTTGGGATCTGCAGAGGGGACCTGGGGGCAGTGCTGAGGGGATCCGACACCATCCCTGTGGTAATCTCTTCTACAATTTACTGATAAATTCAGTTCAGGCACCAGAAATTAATTTGTGACTCAAAAAATGTGTTTCTAATGAATGCTCTGCCTGCTTGCTAATGGAATTCCAGGTTTCTGATGCTGTGTCATTTCTAATCCCCCATTCTTTGATTTTCCTCAGTCCCTGCATTTGCTGTCTGAGCAATTACATTTCTGTGAAAGTGTTGCTGGAGAGGCAGGTGAAATAAGAGCCACTTCATGAGCAGTCCCCCCCCTTCTCTGGGTGTTCATTCAGCCTTCAGGTGCTGTTTCAGAGAATCCCAGACTGGTTTGGGTTGGAAGGGACCTTAAAGCCCATCCAGTCCCACCCCCTGCCATGGGCAAGGACATCTTCCACTATCCCAGGTTGCTCCAAGCCCTGTCCAACCTGGCCTTGGACATTTCCAGGGACCCAGGGGCAGCCACAGCTTCTCTAAACAGTCTGTGCCAGAGCTCACCACCCTCCTGGGGAACAATTCCACCCCTGGCACACCAGGCAGGAGGTACTGAATGTTTTCCACACAGAGGCACCAAAAGGAACCAGTGCAGCTTGAGAACCATTTGTTTGATTTTCTCCTTTAAAGCCTTTCCAGGCAGACTTTGGTTTGGATTGCTGCTCCCCCCCCCCCCCTTTTTTTTTTTCACTTGCAATTAATGCCACAAACATTTCTCACAGAGCACTCGATGGTATTGGCAGGAGGGTTATTAAAAAGCAAAACAAACCCCAAACCCAGCTGTAACCTGAAACACATTTGATCCAAGCTATTTTACATTAAAGAGGATTTGCACTTTGAACGTGGAAGAATTCCTACTTGTGGGTCCAGAATATCTGCAAATGTTGTTCTTCAGGTGCCTGAAATCAATATTTTCATTGCTTTCCAAAGCCTTCAGAGTCCTCAAAGCTCTGCTGGGCTGTCTCAGAGTTACCCAGCCCCACGATCAAGTAGAAGCAAAGCATCACCAGGAACTCTCCAGCCTGGTTTGCTCAGGGCTGCTTCGCTCTACAGTCAAACATGAGGAAGTGCAAAAACCCTTCATAAAAGATGTTGATTTACAGCATGGACCAGAGTTATTGGGTGAATTTTCTTCTGAGCCAAGTCCAGAGGGACTCTGAGCTCCAGCACTGATGGAAGTGTGTTTTGTTTTGCCTTGCTTTAGTGATGCAAATGGAGCTGAAGAGCAGATTTATCAGGAATTCGGTTACTCAGGGTTTGTTTACTGGGCTCAAATGAGCCAATTCTTGTGCTCACTGAGATGTTATGCATAAGTAATTGATGGACACGTATGCATGGAGGCTGCTTTTAAATGCAAGGGCGGTTGGTGCCAGGAATTCAGAGAAAAAGCCATCCCAGAGAGTGTTTTGGGAGATCCTCATCCAAGCTTCGCTCTCCTGAGGCCGGGTCTGGGCAGAATCCAGCAGTGGGGCTGAGCTTGGGTACCTGGATCACACTGGGATTCAGAGGGTGCCCTCAATTCCGGCAGGGAAGATGCTCTGCCAAGACCTTTTCAGGCTGCTGGATCTGAGAAAAAAATGTGTAGAAAGATCCAGAGAGTTCCTTCTGCCCACAGGACTCGGGTCAGAGGCTAAACTGGGGCTGGAGGGAAGAGGAGATAAAAAGTTTGAGCTGGAAGGGACGGAGGAGGAGAGGGTGGAACAGCCCTGCCCTGGGAAGGCAAATGCAGGTGGTTCAGGGATGGTAGAGCCACTCCCTGGGACATGGCCTTGCTCCTCAGAAATCACCCAAAATGTACATTTTCCTTCGTTCCTGTAAAGCAAATCTGACACAGGGGAATATTTGGGTGCTGGCTGTGTTTATAGAGAGACAAAGGAAAAAAAATCCAAACCACATCAAATCAAATCCTTTTTTTTTTAAATTTTGTTTCCACATAGAGGAGAAAACTGTTTTTACTTCTGCAGTATTTACAAGTTTCAAACCCATAACATTGGCAACACTTGGATGTGCCATTCAGCTGCTCTCAGGTGTTTGGAAGTAGCATCATCCCATCTGCATTTCCCTACAAACTGAATTTTATGGGAGCTCAGGGACAGTGCACACACTGCCAGGCTGCCAGCAGGGAGCTGACTGAATGAAGTTAATTTAAAATTTATTTTAGGGCTGTCTGAAGTTCCCAGAAGTGTTTTGGGGAACAGTCAGTGCTGGGCTCAGTGGGACCACAGGAGCAGCCCCAGATCAGATGAACGCTTGGATGCTGGGGAGAGCTCAGGCACGAGCTTTGGAATGAATTTTCCATGAATCCATGTGGCTTGGAAATTCATTCTCTGGTAAAACCTGATCCTGAGAAGGTCTTTGGGAGCTGGGAGCAAGGTCTGGGAGCAGAGGGAGGGGGAATTTGCTTGGAAATCCAGACTGATAGCAAAGGAATGTGATTGCCTGTGGGAGAGGGACTGTCTGCACATCCAGGACAAAGAATTTCAGAGCCAGGGCAGGTCTGGTCCCCTTTGCTGTGGCCAGGTCGTGACTCAGCTGTGACACTCAGGACTTGTCCCACACTGAGCCTCGGCTCCAAATCGTTCATGTGAAATCTGGAATTTGTAAAATTAATAGGGAAAAAAAAAAACCCAAACCCAAAACAACGAGCCTGGTACTCACCTGTTAATTTGGGGTTTTGCACCGTGAAAATTAACTTTAGAAGGGCTTTGTAATATGAGAGCCAAGGTATCCTGGCCGGCAGCTCGGCAGAGATTTCCCTGCCGTTCCTGGCGATGAGATAACGATGGGGAAGGTGCTGAAGCAGAGGAGGGCAGCGCCAGCTGTGTTTTGGAGCCGTCCACCCCCTGACTGAGCAAGGATGTTCTCCCCTTTTTCCTTGCTGCAAGCTTTAGATGACTGTGGCTACATCCCAAACCAGGGCTGTGGGCTCTGGGAGAACGCGGGATGTTGATGAAATCAAACATTTCTCAATGGCCTGTGCCATCTAGTGGCAAAGCAGGGCTGGAGCTGGGGTTGTGTGCTGGGAGCAGCCTGGAGTGCTGGGAGCAGCCTGGATTGCTGGGAGCTGGGGAGCCCTGCGGGGCTGTGGCTGCTGCTCTGAGAGGCTCTCCTCCGCAGAAAGGCATCCAGCACCTTCGTTCCAGGTGTTGGATGCAGCAATCTGGGCTTTGCACCATTCCCTGTGTCTCATTTTCTCTCTCTGAAGAGACAGAAGAGAAGAGATGGGAGCCAGGACGTGCTGGTGGCCTCCTGCTCCATGTCCTGCTGCTGTGACAAAGCCACCACCCTTTTTCCAGCAGTGGCAAGAGCTCACCTGCTCTAATTGTCTGTGTCCTTGCAGCATCCCAGCACTCCTCAGATCTGCTTTGGACATGTGCTGAGATAGGAGAGTGAAAATGATTTGAAGATTTTAAATATTTGCTCTATATTGCAACCCAGAATTTCTATGTAACTGCCCTGCACAGCCACGAGGGTTTCTCCAGCTGGCATGCCTGAAGCTGGGTGTGGAGGGGAGGTTGTGTGACCTGGAGCTGGCAGCAGGTGACAAAGGCAGGGCCCTGGCACTGGGCAGGTCTCTGGGGCTGCAGGTGGGCAGGCTCAGGGGTGGGCATCACCCATGGTGGGAGAACATCCAAAAGGACCAAAAGTTCTGACAACCTTTGAACTCAACTTTTCTTGGAAGTGTTGGAAGATCTTTGAGTTTGGAGGTCTAATTTAAGCTTTAAAACAAAAGCCTGGGTGTGCCTCTGTGGGCACAGAGCAGTCCCTGCTGCCTGGCAGGGCTGGCAGCAGGGACAGCCTCCTGTGGTTTCCCTGCTTTTCCTGAGGGAGCTTCCCTGACCCTTCTGATCCCAGGGCTGGGATGGAGCTCCTGAGCTGGGCCAGCCCCCACAAACCCCAGTCCCACCTGGAGAGGTGAGGGCAGGGCCCTGGGGCTGGCAGCAGTTTGCAGGGCAGCCAATGTGCAGAGATTTCCAGTTTAACTCTTTTCCCTGTATTCTCCTAGGTATGATAAATTATCTTTCTGGTACAGGGCAGGTGGGCTCATTTTGGGGCAGCACATGAGCACCTGAGGTGTGTGGCCAGCCAAGGGCTGCCCTTAAACCTGAAACACAAGGCTAAAACAGGTTACTGAGCCTAAACCCCAAAAAGGAACCTGAAACAAACCATCCCATTAAGCTGGGTATTTACACTGCTATTTCCAAACTAATGCTCTCTGCTATTTACCGAGCCCAAACCACAATATTTTACCAAGTGCTCCAGAATCCAAGATGCATTTTTGCAACTCCAAGTCAGTGGAAACTTAGCAGTTTATTTTTCCCTTTGGAAAGTAACCAATTCCTATTTTTATCCTGCTAAAAGCCCACAGCATCACCCTTCAGGCTCCTGCAAGCAAACATTTCTTCCCCCTTTTGCACCAAAACTGCCAGGCTTCCCCCAAAATCAAACAGTGAATTGCTACTTTGTGACCCCAATCCACTGCTCTGAAATAGGAATGGAAAATACCATGGCAGGAATACAGGGATCTGTCAGTAAAGAGAACCAGGCAAACTATTAAAGTGCATTTCATCTTGGCTTGCTGGATCTGAACTGATCTTTCTTAGAGGGCTGGATGAAAGAGGCTGGATTATCCCGAGTCTGAGTACTCCCATTGTTTTTATCCCTTCCTCTGGAGCATCCGGCGCTGGCTGCTCTTGGAGACAGGATGCTGGACCAGTGAGACAGAGGCTTTCATCTCCCACAGCACTTTTGGTGCTCCTGTGAACGGGCCCAGTCTGCAAAATCCATTGAAAAAACATTTTTATAGGAACTGGTTTCTGTCCCCCATCCTCAAAGGATTCCTTCAAATTTCCTTCCTCAATTTTCTTTCAAAGGCTTTCTCCTGCTTTTAACCCCTTGGCTGCCCCAGGGAACATCCCTTGCCCTTTCCCAGCTTTCTGTGGTTTAAAAGCAAAGTTTGCACCTTGCTGAGGCTGAACTGTCCCAAAATAGGACTTTAGGTGAGATAAAACCAAACCTGCTGGTGGTGGCTCCATGGCCAAAAAGAAAACAAATCAAGCTCCTGGTCCTGCTGGGGGTGTTGGGACAGGATCCCATCAAGAGGAGGTGTTTTGTTGCCCAAATGGTATGAATATGGTGTAATTTCCATTTATTGGAAAAAGAGATTTCCAGCCAAAGTCATGCTCTAGTCAGAGTCCAAACTGATGGAGCTGAGAGCAGCCCAGCACTCAGCCCTAATCAGCAAGCACTAATTAGCAATAAGTGGAGCCAGGTTATCATTTCTTTCTCTGTCAGGAATCAGCCCTGTCCTGCCTGTGCCCAGTGGGGTGTGGTGATGTGCCTGCCCTACAGCCTCTGTGGGTGGAGGGAAAGGTTCCAGCTCAGCCTCGCTGCTTTTCATTTCTCATTCTGTATGTGCAGAGGTGAGGGTTTGCTTTAAAAGATGAAGGTTCAGCAGCACATGCAAAGTTTAGCCACTATTTTTCCCCAAAGTATGGCTTAGGAGCAGTCATCCCTTGGATTTTGGCACATCCCAATCCAGTGGCCACTCAACTCAGGCCCCACTGGTCCACGGCTCATGAGCAGGTGGGAGAAAATAATACAAGGGTTTTCCTTTAAGCCCTTTATCCCAAAGAAACACAGAATTTGTGGCCACACACACTGGTAGAGCCTTCCCTGGTGATTCCTGAGCCTCCATCATTCCATGTCTCAGGCTACAGCACAGGAATTCTGTGCTTTCATCCAGCTTCACTCAGCAGCCTTCAGCTTTCTGCTCTAACACATCCCCTCTGCAAAGCAAACACCTTTAAAAAAACTTTCACATGGCTGAATTTGGGGGTTTTGATGCCCTGTGTGTGAGTTTTCAGCTGTGGACGTCCTTTCACGATCCCCTGTGGAACACAGAGTGTACCACCCTGGAAAAGGCAGTGTGGGATTTCGGTGGCTGATGGGGAGAGAATCCCAAATCCATTCCTGCAGAGCTGCAGATCAGCTCACAGCACAAGCCCTGCCAGCCTTGTGGCCTGTCAAACTCAAAAGCCAAACTGAGCAGCAGAGAGTAGAGCCCAGCCAACATCCAAATTCCCATTTTTCACCACCTCAGGATGTCAGGTGAGGGGTGGGAGCTGCTCCATCCCCGCGGTGCTCTCGGCATGGGGCACATGGCTCCAGGTGAGCTGGAACAGCCTCCCCTCAGCCAGGGAGGTCTGTCAGCCGGGCTGGGGGAGCCTCAGGGATGGGGGATGGCAGGGGCTGGGATTGCTCCCAGCCTGCAGCCAAGGGGGGGAAGGAGCAGGGAGTTTATTTGTGCCAGGGAGCCCCCAGGTCTGGGTTATGAGGGGGATGTTGAGGCAGTGCAGCTGCAAGGTGTGAGCCAGGGCCGTGTCCAAGGCAGGGTCTGGGAGCCAGTCCAGGGGGCTCAAAGCCTTGGGGAGCCCCTTAAGCCAAGATCAAAGCAAAGGGTTTTTGCTTATGGACCCTTCCAGTTCAAGCCATCAACCAAAGGGGTCTCCAGCTCTCCTGGGTGCTCCCTGGGTTTGGGGAGCAGGAGGCAAGCATGTACCTTCAAATGACAGGGGGTTAAGGAAAAGCAGCTCAGATCCTGTTAAGTCACCTTCAGGAGGTGCTTTGATACCACCTGAAGTCTTTGTGGTTTGCCCTTGGTGAAATGGGGCTTGTGTGGATTTTTCTGGGCAAGTTTGGTGTTGGGCTCTGAATCGTGGGGGTCAGAAGGGGCTGTGTGTCAGCAGCAGGGCTGGGAGCTCCCTGTGCTTCTGGGGTAAGGAAGGGGATTCCTGTAAAGCAAAGCCCTTGGTGGTCTTGCTTTATGGTTTCTGTGCCTGAGTGGCTGTGGTGGTGCTCAGTCAAATCTTGGCTTGATGACCTTGCCCAGAGCAGCTGTGGCTGCCCCTGGATCCCTGGAAATGTCTGAGGCGAGGCTGAACAGGGCTTGGAGCAACCTGGGATAGTGGAAGGTCCCTGCCTTTGGAATGGGATGGGCTTTAAAGTCCCAAACCATTTAAGGGTCCCATGATTCTATGTACTTGGAGGTCTTTTCCAACCTTAACGATCCAGTGATTGGGGCTTTTCCCTCTTCGGGTGCATTTGCATGGGAATTGTGACTTCCTTTAGACAGTGGCAGCTGGGAGGACTCACTGACAAATCTGGTGGGAAATGCCCAGGGTTTTGTCACAGTGGCTGATGGCAGAGCCACCACAGTCTCCAATTTCCCCCTTGGATGTGATCCCCCCGTGGCCAAAAAAGCACCAGCGCCCCAGGGCTGAGCGGAAAACGCGACAGCAGCGAGAGATCCTGCACGAGGGGAAGTTAATATCTAAATGTGATTGTTATCTTTGCTTCCTGGGCTGCAGATAAGGTCTCTCCAGGGCATATAGAATTTGAGCCTGTGGTTTCTGGAGCTGTAAATGTAACACCAGTGTGTTTTCATTAAGTCTGAGGACAAATACATGCAGCGAAACCTTATCTCGTGCATTACCCTAATGGCCTCGTGATACCAAGGCTGGAGGTTTCAAGAAGTGCCCGAAGGGTGACCCAGGTTTTGTGCAGCTCAGATGCCTCGTGCCAGCTGTGTGTCACAACCCCAGTGCAGTGACAAGCATCCCAGTGCCACTTGAACTCCAAACACAAGCAAACCTCATGCTTTGTGCAGGTCAGATGCTTTCCAGCCCGGCCCAGTTATGTCAGGTGTTCATTTTTTGACCCCCGTGGTCCATGGAGGGTTATTTGTTTCCTTATTGATTTGTGTGGTGCCCCCAACTCTGATCCTGTGGTAGATGCAGAGTAAAATTCACCTGATCCTCAGACATTTCCTAAGGAGCCAGCAGGTCCCCAAAGGACGGGGTGCATTTTTGGTGCTTTTCTGTGTGTCTTGAGAGCCAAGTGCAGGGAATTCTTATTCCACAGGAATTCTTATTCCACAGGAATTCTATTCACAGGGCCTGGACTGCCAGGACACAGGGAATGGCTTCCCACTGCCAGAGAGCAGGGATAGATGGGATACTGGGAAAAAATTTTCCCTATGAGGGTGGTGAGGCCCTGGCACAGGTGCCCAGAGCAGCTGTGGCTGCCCCTGGATCCTGGAAGTGTCCAAGGCCAGGTTGGATGGGGCTTGGAGCAACCTGGGGTACTGGAAGGTGTCCCTGCCCATAGCAGTGGAATGGGATGGGTTTGAGGCCCCTTCCAACCCAAACCATTCTAGAATTCTATGGTTCTATGGAACCAAAACCAGGGATTTAGAAATATTTAATATTTCTAAGTATTGCTTCCAGTCTAACAGTTTTTTTCACCTCCTTCTGCTGGTATCTCAGTATTTCTGTACTCAGCTGCTCTCACTGAACATGCACAGAGAAACATTTAGTTAGGAAAAATCTCTGCTAATTACTCCATCACATTAAGAAAAAAAAAAAAAACACAACTCAACTGAGAAGTGATAAATTAATCATTAGCCCCAAAAGAAAGAGCTGTGTATATCCCACACATTTCCATACAGGTGGGAAACACTTTTTTCCATCTGGCTGGACAAACTGTTAATGGTGGAGCCCCGGCAATTTAAACATGCCCTGAGCTGCACAAACAAAGGCCATTTCTCAGAGATGTAAAGTACACATAAGAGCACGGGGATACCAGGGGATTACTCCGCGTCGGAGGGAGGCGGCTGAGAACAACAAAGAGCAAATTCACGGCGGGGTCCTGCCCCGTATGAGGTCATTTTCTGTTGGAGTCGGGCTCATTAGTCCGGCCGGGCTGTTGATCCAGCCCGAAGTGTGGGTGACAAGTGTGACTGGGTTTGCTGATTCAGGGCTGCCCAGCTCGCGGGGATCCAGCATTGTCTCTCTGTGAGAACGGGCCCTTAATTGCACCCAGCGCATTTCCCAGCCGCGTGTGTCTCCGCGGGGTCAGCGCTGTCCCAGGAGCTCGGGGTTTGACAGGGGGTGTTTAAACAGCCCCGCAGCGGCTGGCCTGGGACAATGAGGGACGGGGCTGGGTCACGGGGCTTCCTTAGGTGCCTTCCTCCCACCACACTCCCCACCAGGGCCGGCTCTGTGCTGGCTCTCCTTGAAGGAATCGTGGGATGAGCCTTTCAAGGTGTCCAACCCTCTGCAGTGTGCAGGGATATCTTCAGCAAGCCCCATCCAGCCTGGCCTTGAGTGTTTCCTCCACCTCTCTGAGCAACCCCTGCCAGTGCTTTACCACCTTTACCCTAAAAACCTTCCACGGGAGCAATGCCAGGTGTTGTTTCCCCACAGGGCTTGGGGATGTGGGAGCTCCAGATGAGGCAGGCATCCCCGTGCTGCCTTTTCTGCTGCTGTAAAATCCCTGATCCAGTTCCAAGCCCTTCCTTTTGCTTTGTCATGTTGAACATCACATTATATCTTTCTTGCCACCGTGGAAATGTTGCTGCTTCTCTTGGGGTGTCTTTGAGTGGCCACAGAAAGTGTTTAATTCAGATCTTCCAGCCCAAAAGGCCACGGAATGTGCTGTTCTTGTTTCTCAGCTGGGTTTGAGGTGTCAGGTAGTTGGGTCTTCTTTTCAAAAGTCCCTTGAGATATTCAGCCCCATAAATTGTTCGTTGCAAAAACGCGTGGTCATAGGAGGGAGTCACTAAAACACTTCCTTGTAATTCTCTTAGAAGAAAATTATCACTTAAATCTGGGTCTCTTATTAGGAATTAGGGGGTAAAATCCTTAGAGCATAGGTGCTTATTTTTCCCCCTTTTTAAACCAAAGCTGCATATTAAATAAATCACATCCTTACTAGTAGATTATTTAAAGAAGTGATTTTTAAACTCAAGACTAGAAGGGGACCTTTCATTTCCCTGAGTGGGAACAAGTGATGAAGCTTCTGATCTGAGATGTTCCCATCCCAGCTGAGGGTGTGGTCCGTGCTGAGGAAGGAATGGATGTGGGAAAAGTCTGGTCCAAAGCAGGTGACAGTGTAGTGCAGTCGAGGGGACACTGCTGGGGATTCAGCATTCCATGAGGATGCTCAGCTTCTCAATCTCAGCAGCTTCCAGCCAACAAATCCCCCCAGAGGTTTTTCCCCTCCTGTTTTGGTTCAGACAGATACAAAAGGTCTTTGGATTTTGAGCTGGGCTTTGTCCAAACCCCCAGCCCTGAGGTGCAGGGATGTCTGGAGCATGGAGAGTCTGCTTGGGATGCTCTGAATGTCACAGCAGCACAGATGGATCACAGCTCCCAGCCCTTAACACAGCATTTTGGAGCTGAAATATTAATTTTCCACTCGTTGGTCTGGATTCTGTTTCCACCCTGAGAGCTGGCAGAACTTCCCACAGCTCCCAGCTCCCTCTGGAGCACCACAACAGTGGCTCTGCTGGAGCTGGAGGGAGGAGATTCCAAGCCCAGCTTTTCCTGCTGCTCTGACAGGGAAGCATTAGGGAATGACAGGCTGTGGAGCAGGGATAGCACTGGGAAAAGGCTCCACTTCATTCTGCTCTAAGCAGAAAGTTTGTTCACCCAGAAGCCCTTTTGGGGGAGCTACTTATTTTCTAATCTTGTGGTAATAATGGAATGACACAGAAGTCTGGGGATAATGAAAACAAACTGATTTCCTCGTGCACCGAGCACAAAAGGAAGCAGGGAAGGGTTTCAGCGACAAGGCAGAAAAAGAGTTTATTTTAAATAAAGATTACAAAAATAACCTACTGTCAAAGATGATGTGAAAACCATTAAATAGCAATTTAATGTAATTATAATCATGGGTGAGCTAAGGGCTATCTCACACAATTCCCATCAATCTTCCTGCCTGGGTGTGCTATCCTGAGCCCTCACTCCTGACTCCAGCCCTGCCTTCCCACTGCAGATAGGCTCTGTTTGGAATTCAATTCCATGCCAGGCAGACCCAGTGATGTCCTCCAAGGGCTGATGGAGAAAAACCTGCTCAGGCTCTGCCCTCCCCAGCCCTGGGAGCACTTTGGGAGCTGCTGGAGCTGACACCAGAGTGTGGCACGGCATGGCAGCAAACGAGGAGCAGATGGCACTGCCAGGCTTGGCTGTGCTGAAGTTTTATGGGCATGGTGGATCCTTATTTACTAAACTGGCAGAGCACACCCAGCACTTGCAAGGAATGGCATCAGGCCGTGCTCATCCCCACACTTGGGGCTGCTGCTCCCAAGGAATAATGTTTGAGAGACAAAGTGAGGTCAGAAGTTCTTCCAGCAGTGGGAAAGCCCAGCCCTTGACCCAATGTGCCACCCCAAAAGGCACTGCAAGAACCCCCAAGATGGGAATTGAGGGTCTGTGGTGCCCAGGTCTGTGGTGACCTTGGCCAGGACCTGGCGTGGGAGGCACAAGGGTGGGATACCCCAGGTCTTGCTGCACATTTTGGTCAGAAACAAAGGCTCCTCTGTCAGCTGGGAGTGAAGAACCCAAAAAATTAACAAAACTAATCTCATTTAGAGCTGGTTCAAAGGATTCTGTGAGCTTGGGAGGTTAATCAGAGGCTCATTAACAGGGCTTGGCAGCAGTTGGGCAGTGCAGGACCTGCACACCTGTGGTGGGGAGCTCGTGGGACCATCCCATCCCATGATTTATATCTCAGCAAGGATGTGAGGCTCAGCTCTGGCTGCTGCCAACAGCTTTGGACATGCTGGGAAGAGGTCGTGTGCCTCTTGTTCCCAGGAAAATCAGTGTCTGCACCCATCTCCAAGGCAAAGAGAGGCAATGCTGGGGCAGAAGGGGTGGTTGGGTGTTTCTCCATGTCAGGTGGATGTTTCTGAGGTGAACTTGATGATCTTAGAGGTCTTTTCCACCCTAAATGATCTTCTGAGTCTGTGATGGGTCTGTGGGAAGTCCAAAGGCTTCTGCTCAGGGAGTCCTGAGCAGCTTCTCTCGGAATATCCAAGGCTGGAACCCTTCCCAGCCCTGCATGCTGGTACTTTCCAGATCCAGCTCAGCCCCAATGTTCTTTAGATCACCAGAAAAGCCTCTTGAAAAGGAAAATTGAGCAACAGGACCAAGGGGGAGATGCCCAGGACCACTTTGAGCAGCCTTGGGGAGCTCATTTCATCCCCAAGCAAAGGGGAGCTGGGGATTAGCTTTGTGTCACAGATTGTTCTGAGGGGGGGGAAATGGACTAATTAATTGGATTTTCGTTTGGAAAAGGGGCGGTGGTTTGAGAGCTCCCAGTGCCTGATTACTGCCAGCACATTAATTTCTCCTGGAAATGTGGCTGCAGTTTATCCCCATCATATTCAACTCGAGGCAATGAAAATTCTTCTTGCTATTTGTCTTGGCTTCCCTTGCTGGTACAGCGTCTGCAAAAATCTGTCATGCATGAAAAGCTCCCCTCTCTTTTTGACAAGTTATTCCTTCTGCTGGCTAATTTTTCATTAAGAAAAATGCCAGGAACACCAGATTCCCTGTCAGGCCTCCGTGAGGGCTGTGCACCAAGATTAAAGGCTGAGAAGTGTGGCTCTGCTGGCATTGCTTTGTATCCATTATTTTAATGGATTTCTTATTAAAAAAAAAAAAAAAAAGCCTCCCGACCCCTTCCTGCACTTCTCAGCCCCGACAGCTGGAATTTGGCCTCGGTAAAACACACAGAGATGAGGTGAAAAGTGTGGTTTGTACAAGGCAAAGCTGCTGGTGAGGCCGAGCTGTCACACCCTGTGCTCAACCAAAAAATTGCCTCAGGCTGGCTCTGGGTGCTGCTGGTGGCTGAGGGGGGACAATCAGTGGGATTAGGGTGCAAAGTGAAGGTTCCAAGAGAAACGAGAGGGTTGTGGCAGCCTAGAAAATGTGCAGTTTCTCCACTGATTCCAAATAATTCCCCACCAGGGTTGTGTCCTGGGTGCAAGGGAGCACAAGGGGTGTGGAGAAGGACTCTGATGCCTTAAATAGGAGCAGGAGAGATGCTCTGGAGGCTCAATTCTAGGCTGAAGCTTTCATGGGGACATCCTCTAAATCCCTGCAAGACCTGGTGAGGTCTGAGGACCCAGTGAGGTGATGGGGGTGAGAGGGAGAATTTAGGGATGCGAGGCCTGCAGGATCTGAGGCTGGCAAAACTGCTGTGAGAAAGGTCAGAGGTTTGGGTGGGATAAATGATGGTTTTTATGGTGCCCAGTGTCACACCCTGCTGCAAATGGCATTGGGTGGTGGCCATGTGGGGCTTGGAGCAGTGAGGCAGGTCCATCCCTGGGATGTGCAGGAATGAGGGAGCTGGAAAATGCTCTCAGGCACAGGGTGGGATCCCTGGATTGGATGATCCTTGTGCATTTCTTCACAAAATCCTATGGTTCTATGACATTCTGTGATTCTAAAGCTGGTATTTAGGGTATTTTTATCGTCCTCCTTACCCCTGCCACCCTCTGCTTTGCATTGTCAGCTTCCTGAGGCACAGGGGAATCTTTTATAAAGGCATTGATTGGGATTTTAGACCTGAAGTGAGCAGTTAAAGCAAGCAGTGTCTGCCGGGCAGACTGAGGCTCCTGCAAGAAAGCAGCAGTGGGTGAAAAAATCCGTATTTTGGTACCCAAAAGAACAATTTCCCTGCCTTAAAGCACAGAGCAAACTCGGGGGTGCAGCTGGAGAGAGCCACAAACTGGTCCCCGAAACCAGGTTGGGTTTGGTACAGAGTCATTTCCATGGTAATTAATGGTGGCTGTGCATGAGGATGAGCCAGGGCCAGGGATCCCCAGGGACCTCCCTGTCCCAGCACATTCCTGGGGAGCCCTGGGAGAGCAGGAAAGGAAGCAGAGCCCCCAAATAGCTTCATTTCCTCAAGGACTTTCCCCAACAGATGGGAGAAAATTGCTATAGAAAACCTGAATCCCAAGGCAGGGAAATATAATGAGCTATGGGCAAGGGGAAAAATAAATGCTGAGGGATATTTATGCAGCATGGGGAGCAGACAGATCAAATCAGAAATTCCAATTAAGTCCATAATTTATTTCAACGGAAATAATAAAATTAGAGATGGGCCCAAGTGGTGAATTTCCGATTGGGATCCTGATCCAAACAGCCTTTCTGGGATGGTTCCATGTCAGGCAATCTCCATCCTGTGGTGATGGGCAGCATGGACCTGCACCAGTGGCAGATCCTCCAAAAATCCTGCTGGAACCCACCTGGGTGAAGTAGCAGCATTCAAAGGGCATCATAAAATGGGAGATACTGGGAGAAGGGAAAGCTTAAAAAATACATATTAATATCTCAAGAAGGAAACTATGAGAAGGAAGGATTCATTGAGAAATAGCACACAGACCCTGCCCATATGGGAATTAAAAGCAGTAATTAGCCCTGGGGAATGCCCAGGATGAAGAAGGGGCAGTTCCCTTTGGCTTGGTTTGGCTCTTGATGTGAGGAATTAAAAGCCTGCTAAAAGCTGCTGGGGATTATGGAAGGATGAGAGTGCAGCGTTTTTAATTCCATTTCAGGAGGATTCCATATTGCAAATTCTTCTTATTAAAGAATTCTCAGTGCTTGCCCTGAGGCTGCTCTGGGTTTGGTGCAGGGCTTGGTTCCATCACTGTGTGAGCAGCACCCTGGGAGGGTCTGGTGTCACCCACCATGGCCAGGCACCCTGTGCCAGCACCCTGCCCATGGCTGGGCTGTGATGGGACCAGCAACCCTGTCCATACTGGTACTGCTGGGAATCTCAGGGAATTACATGGGAAAAGCCTCATTTTTTCCTGAGTGACTCAAAAGAGTGTTGTGTTGGTGGCTGTCATCAGCTCATCATCATCACCATCACCAAGGAGGGGACTCTGTGGTTCCTTTCTACTCAGTGTGTGTTACTCTGCTCTCTGGGATCTGCATCCCATGACCATGAACCCCGGGCATGGAACACTTGGGATAGAGGGACCCACCCAAGGATCACCAAAGCACCACCAGCAGCACCCCCAGCTCTGCAGGTCACCCCCCAGCCCCTCGGGGGTGTCTTAGCTGCTGGACTTCCCTTCCAAAGCCTCTCACCTCCTCAGGAGCCCCTGTCAGCATTTCACCCTTCCAGCATCCCCAGCACTCGTGAGTCACCTTTTCCACCCCATCTTACTTAACCCCCACTTCCAGCCAGGACATTTTGCAGCCTGGAGCTGTCGTGATTAGAAATGTGTGCTTTCAGTGTTGTTCCCCTCCCTCTGCCCTGTTCAAACCTTCCATTTACAAAAACGGGGAGAAGTATTTTAAACATGCAGATCAGAATTACACACCAGCTTAAATGTGTCACTTTTTGGCACGGCCACCTCATTTCTCAGCCAAGACTTGCAACTAAGACTTCTGCTCCTCTATTCTATTGATTTTTTTTTTTTTTTTTCATTTTCCACAAGCCTAAATAGCCACTTAACAAAAATAGATTTAACCCCTAAGTAGCTGCTCCATCTGCTTCCTTGGGGCTTGGGGTTTGTGCTAACCCAGAGGATTTCCCAATACCATGGTGGTGCTCACTGAAGTTTCTCAGCTTCCCCAAGTTGTCTCAGATCCCTCAGTTTGGGGTGAGAGCAGCTCCACACGAGGTGTCCTGAGTTTTCCCTGTTGCAAATGTTGGTTTCTCAAATAGAAAGGTCTGAATCGTCAGGAAATAGAGGCTAATTTATATCCTGCATCTCATTTCCAAGGATCTCGGAGTTTCTCAAGTGTTGTAGCCTTTAGTGCACTGTGTAATTAAAAGGGGGATTGTGGCTGCAAATGCAAACAGCAGCTAAAAAAAAAAAATCAATAAAAAAAGGAGTATGAAATAGTATTTTTCACTGTATTTGCTAAAGGGTCTTGTAACAGGAGATCCCATCAGACAAATGGGGTTGAGATGCTGAGGTTGGAAATAGAGTGGGTTCGGTGATATCCTGCACACAGAATATTTTGTCTCCTGGCACATAGAATATAAAACACAACCCTATTGTGTAGTTTAGGGGTTTTCCAGGCTTCTCTGCTGCCTTTAGAACTCTGTGGCCTCAGGTAACAAATACACACCCATGTTCATTGTTATCCCAGCCTGGGAATTAACAAAAGCAGGGGAAGCTCAGGTGGAGCTCAGGCAGCAAAGCTGCGCTGGAGCAGCCAGGTTAATCCCGAGCAGCAGAACAGAAGGCACAGCCTGGGGCTCCTGGCTTTGTCTCTGGGTGGCTGCAGGGCACACTTTGGGAAGGTCACACACCTGGAAGTGAGTCCTTGCCCTGCAAACCAGGGAGCAAATAAATCTCCTCTTCCCCATCCCCGTGGTTCCTGCTGTTCCTGCTTCCCAGGAACACAACAGGTCTGATGTGAGCCTGGGTTTTCACTGCCTCCGTGTAGCACTGAGCAACAGATGGAACCATAAGATCAAGATATAGTCCAAATAATTAAGAATCGTGTTTTTAATTGTGCCTTTTCAACAAGCATTTCAAATGCTCCCTAAATCAGCTGCGTGGTTGTTGATGTGGGGAGCAGTTGTGAGAGGTTTTGGTTTGCAGCTGCAAAGAGACTGATCCAAACGAGTCCAGTGAGTGTCCTGTGCTTGTGAAAGGTTTCTGGCAGCTCCAGGAGGATCCCTACAAACATCACTCTGTGATATACAAGAGATGGACCTGGCAAGGAAAGTAAAGCACAACTGGTTTTATCCTTCTTGAAGGCTTTGGGCTTTATCCTTCAAAATTCTCTGGTTTTGGAGGAATCAAATAGTTTTAAATTCCTGTAGCTCCTACATGAGTTGAACATTGTGATATTTGGGGGAACTGAGGCAGGGGGATCCTGTGGGACAGGTTAAGGGAGGGGAACAGGGACACTGAGCTCTCATTTCCTCTTTTTCCCTTTGCTCAGCAGGACTAAAACCCTTCCCAAAAGTGCCATTATCCCCCAAGTGCTCCAGCAGAGAATGATCCCAGCAGCCTGGTGGGATGAACTGGGTGCTCCTTTGCATCCTGTGGGAAAAGAATCCTGTCTGGATGTTCTTTTAGGGATTTAACCACAGCAACAGGCTGAAAATCAAACCTGATAAAGAGTCAGCTTGAAAGTTGTCCTGTCCCCTGCTGCCCATCCCCAAGCACACAGAGGGATGTTCAGACAGGAAAAATCCTCTTGTGCCTTTGGGAAGGGGCACAGTTGGTGGAAAAGATGCTTTATCAGGGAATCCTGGGAAAATGTGCACCCCTGGCCATGGGACTGTTGCCCCTCAGAAGCCTTTGGCACAGTGCTGTGCCAGCATGGAGCTCCTGTGTGTAAAGGGCTTTGAATCTGGGAGAATATTCCAGAATTGGGGAATGCTTTGGGTGGAATGGACCTTTCAAGGTCATGCAGTCCCACAGCAGTGGGATGCCCCAGCTTCCCACCAGCCCTGGGTGGACCTTGAGACCAGGCAGATGATCAGAGATGCTCAGCAGAGCCCGAGGTGCTGCAGGAAGTGCCTTTGGAATTGCAGGGGAAATGAAGGCACGCCCCCCATAATACAGATTATTGGCCATTTGGTGTCATCTCTTGTTCTAAGGGGCTTCACCACCTTAGCAAGGTGCTTTGGGGTTGTTTCCACTCATTAATGCCCTTTGGGGAGGTCATTTCTTTATTCCCTGGTTGGAGAAAAACACAAAGGCACATCCAGATATGTCCAAGAGCTGGGAGGAGCCTGGTCTGATCCCACAGGAACCTCAGCCATCCCAACCAAAGGATCTCAGCCCCAGGTCCAAGCCCTGCCCCTCAGCAGCAGCTCCCAGGCTCGGGAAGCTGTGCCCTGGCATTGGAAGGATCCAGGGGAACATCCCAACTCCTCCATCCCCAGCAACTCCCAGACCAGTGCAGTGCTTCCTCCCTGCCTTAATTTCTATCAAACGTGGCCACATCATTCAAACAACCTCGTGTTTGTGCAGGTAATGATGATCTAGGCTCATTTATGCAAGATTATCCTTTTATCACATTTCCAGACTCATTTATGAGGCTCATGTTTTCCCCCCAAGGGCATCATCAAGTGAGTTAAGTTGTACTATTTGCCTCCCGCAGTGAACTGGCAGGAGCCTACTTCATTGACTGATGAGGGCTGCTGCCTTCGCCAAATAGGGGCTGTGTGATGGATATTTTACTTGTGAATATTAGAGCTGGAAATTAGCATGTTTATTGAGGTAGAATGTGTTTGTTTACATTCTGCTACCCATGGTATTACCTTTTATGACCTGAGTTATTTAGCTGAGGAGAAACATAAGCGCTCCCCATCTGGGGGAGGGGAGAGGGGGAATAAAAAAAAAAAAAGATTAATGAGCTACCAGATATCAAATTATGCTTTAAGTGAGTGACAGAGAGGCCTCTCTGGGAGCTGCCCCTGTTCCTGTCACCTGGGCTGGAGAACAGAAGGTTGGAAGGGAGACTTGGCTCAGTTTTACTTATTTTTGCCTATGAGGAAAGAGGCTTTCCAGGGAGGAAACCATCCAGGGCCTCTTGAAGCATCCAGCAGCAGTTGGATACCCCTTGGTGGGGTTGGTGGGTGGGAAGAGCTAAGGGTCTCAATCTTCAGCCTGCAGCATCTCCCTTTCCAGGCTCCTTCCCCATCCCATTGCCTTGATTCCATGGGGAGAGCCTGACCAGCACATTTCAGAGCAGAGATGCTTTCCTCAGCCAGAGAAGCCTAGAAGATCTCATAGAAAGTGACTCTCTTTGTGTCAAAATTCCCCAAAAAGTCATTCCCTGCCTGCTGTAAGTGACAGTGGCACATTCATTGTGGGAATGAGCTGGTCACAGAGCTGGTGTTCCAGCCCACAGGCAGGAGGGTCTGGAAAATCACACATTCCCAACCCTACAGAATGGAAGCTGTGGAAGAGCTCACACATCAAGTGCTTGGGAAAGCAGAAATATTCTCATATTGAGAAATGCCTGCCTGGAGCAGGGAATCTGCCTGGGCAAAGAGGGGGCTGCCTGTGGGACTGGGCACCCTGCTCCTGGGTTTGTGGGATTCCAGCCTGTCCTGAGCCTGTGTCAGGATTTAATTTTGTTTTCAAACATTCCTGCCAAGTTCTCTCACTTGGTGCAGCCTGCAGAAGAAACGTGGTTTATATCAAGTCAAAGAAATGCTTTCATTTGTCTTTCAGCAAAATTTGGCTCTGATTTAAAGATCCATTGTCACATGTGAGCAGAAGAGAAAGGAATTAATGTTGTGTCACATAGACAGCAAAGAGGAGGCACCAGTGATGGGCAAAGCTCCTCCTGTGCCTGCTCATGAGCTGTGATGGGCAAACTGGGAGTGGGAAATCCCCCAAAGTCCCATGAGCCCTTCCCTGGTCCGTGGGATGAGACCAAACTCCCACCCAGGCCCCCATCTCTGCTCACCCACACAGCCCCCTGTGTGCTGGTGGCCTTGAAGGGCAGGCAGGTGACACTGGCAGTGCCACCACTCGGTCTGCCCGAGGTTGTTGGAGTCCAGAAAAACTGGGAAACCTTTCCTGTTGCTCAGGGGCGTCTGGGACCCTCCCCTGACATCCCAGGGGCCTTTGATCTGTGCCCCTGGAAAAAGCTTTCAAAGCTTTTGGATGAACTGCAAGCATGGAGAATGTGAGACAGATTGGAGTTAGTTTATCACAGGGTGAAAAATCAGAGTTTTGGGTTTGTAGTGTGGAGGTGAATGGGGACAAACATGGAGGATTCAGGGTGGTGGCCCTGGGTCTTTCCTTCTTCTCCTTCTCCTCCATCCCTGCTGTGCTGGTGGCACTGAGGGATTGCTAGGATGGGTTTGAGGTAGAAGAAATGTGTGAACTAGGATTAATAGTTATTGGTACACTGCTGAAAATATCTTACATTGGAACTGTTAATTGGGTAAAAAGTCTTTAAAACATTCTGTGCTCAAGCTCTTGTGGCCATTCTGCAGAGTGATTCTAACAGTGCTGAGCTCAGGCAGGAGCGACAGAAATTGGGATAAGAACTTAATAACCAACACGAAAAACAGAAGCTGCACTTGTGACTCCTTTCTTTCCTGGTATGGAATGTGGAAAAAGAAGGAAGAGCAGCCTGGCCAGGGGCAGCAGGCTCGTTCTCGAGGTGGCAGCTCTGAGCTCAGTGGCAGCACGGCCCCAGCAGCCTCTGCCCCTCCTGCTTTGCTCCCCGCGCTCGTTCGCTGCCGCGTGGCTCTCCAGGGTGACATGGAGACAAATGCCACTTCACGCTTACAATAACTGGCAATAAAAATTATGATTGCCAATATCTGGGAGGCACTTGTGAGTCGTAAGATGAAGCGAATTAACAGCTTGAAAAATTGTGGGCCCTGGCAGAAAGCGAAGCTGTAAGTGTTGGGATTATTTCCCCCGTGCCACAGCTGTCAGCAGGGGATGGTGCGAGTGGGATGTGCTCTGACTCCCACAAGGAATCATTTCCCCTCTCCCTCTTCCTCATGGGTGTTGGAGGGGTTGGAGTGTTTATACATGGCTAATCTAGTTGTGCACAGATCTGTGGGTGTGTAAATCAGTCACAGACCAGTCCTGGAACATCCCCAGGCCACCTGTGAGTGACAGCAGCCACAAAGTCATTTCTTCCCAACTTCTTTCTCAACTGTTGGGCCAAAACTTGATTTATCCTGGATCTGTGCCTCTTCCTGCTCTCCCCAAAAGCTCTCAGTATTCCTTTATCCATGTTCTTCCTCTCCTCATCCTGCTCTTGGCCTTAAAAATCCCATGATGTCATAAATTCTTGGGGCTAATTGTGCGTTCTGCAGGAAATATTCAAAGGGAACAGTTTGCCCAATGGGCTAAAATACATTTGCATGAAGTGTTCATTGAGCAATTATGAATAACCTACAAGTTTTAAAAACAGCCTCTTTGTGGCTAATTTGAATGTTTGCTGCAAAGTGCAGCATTTGCTGAATTAATGAGTCATTACAGATATTTCACTGAGCTCTGGTGGCACTGCCTGCTGCTGCAGGAAGGGCTTTTTATTCTTCCATTGCACCTGTACCATTCCAGCGACATGCAATGCTTAATTCCTGCAAATTGCTCCTACTAGAGCAATATGAAATACAACTAACTTGGGGGAAGGAGAGGTATACTTTAATTAAATCATCTCGCAATTAGTCCTTGAGTGATGAGGTAAAGGTGGTTTATCTCTGTGCAGTGGCACCAAACCACTGAGGAGATGCACACAGAGGGAATTCCAGATTTTGTAGCAGCCTCCCAGCACCTCAGGAGAGCTGGAGAGGGACAAGGGCTGGAGGGACAGGACACAGGGAATGGGACAGGACAGGGCAGGGATAGATGGGATATTGGGAAGGAATCCTTCCCTGGGAGGGTGGGGAGGCCCTGGCACAGGGTGCCCAGAGAAGCTGTGGCTGCCCCTGGATCCCTGGGAGTGTCCAAGGCCAGGCTGGACAGGGCTTGGAGCAGCCTGGGACAGTGGAAGGTGTCCCTGCCCATGGCAGGGGTGGAATGGGATGAGTTTGAGGCCACTTCCAATCCAAACCATTCCATTATTTTATGATTTCATAATCAGGTGAGTTGTTCAACAATTGGAGATTTCCTAAAAGCCTCCAAACAGCTCTTTGGGGTTACTTTTGCTGCTGGCTTGGGACCAGCCCTATTTACAGCATTCAGACTGACTCCATGAAAATGTGTATTTCCTGGAAGTGTGTTTGGGCCCTGATACTATGGAATAATCCACAGAGAAATTAAAACATGCCACCAATCAGATGTTTTGTGATTAGAAGGATGCACAACATTGAGTGTAGATGCCAGATTTGGTCCTTTGGGTTCGTCCCAGCTGTGGGACTTGGGCTCTGCTCCTCTTTTGTGCTTTTTGGGACTTTTTGTTGTACTCAGGGAGCAGAGAGGTGTCACCATCTCACACCACTGGGTGATGGTCCCCTGTGTCCCTTCCACGGTGTCACTTGCACCCCTAGAAGTCAGAGATCCATCCCAAACCTCTCCTAGGTGGGACAGAGATTTCCCCACTCATTTCCATTGGGATTTTCTGCTGGAGAAGGAGATGAATGGCTGAGTGCTTCTGAAGGCAGAACTCCCCCAGCAGCATTTAGTAGGATGTAAATTTTCTTCATGATTTATTGTCCCCAGTGTTTTAGACAGACAAAACCTGCTCGCAGTCTGTCCTGGCTGACACTGCAAACCTTGCCTGGTGCACAGAGCCCTCCACAAGAGATGCACATCATGTTTGTAGACCTCTAGGAGCCCCTTGGGAAGTCACTGGGAATTCTCTGGTGCAGATCCTGTCCCAAATTGAAGAGCAAGTGTTAAACAAAGACATGTGCAGGACAAACCTGTCCTTCAGTCACTGTTGTCCAGGTATAAAAAAAATAAATATACTTTTAAAAAAGCCCCTAAGTGCAGTTTAGCAGCAGCATTTGGGATAAAATCATCAAAGTCAAGGAAATCCAGTAGCAGTCGCAACCTGATTATTGCAAGAAGCAGTGGGAGGCAACCCAGGAATGTGCACAGGGGCAGTTTCATGCAAAATGTCATTTCTTGAAGTTTAGAAAACTGTGTTTATAATAATAGAACTTCAGGTTCATCTCCCTGCAGAGCTGATAAGCAGCATGTTCACAAATACACAGCCACACTGGATGCAGACAACACTGAGCAAAAAGCCTGAATTTAGATTTTGGGCTTGTCTTAGGTTGCATAACAGCCTCAATGTTACTTAAATGTAGGTGTTTAGTGTGTGGGTGCACGCTCCCGTGTGTGTGTGTGCATTAATAACAATTTGTGATAGATGCCTCTGGGGCCCACACATTCAATAAGGAAAAAGGAGTTTTTATGGGAGATAACATAACTGTTTGCAATTTGGCTATTCATTGTATCTTTGGCATTTTATGTACTGCATTAGCTGAGGCAATTTCATGCATATGGATATAATGCATTAAGTAGGAGCATTTAAATATAGTGAAACTAATTTTATGATGATTAGTTGAAGGAAAACATTGCATTGGTATCATCTATATAGGAGCCAATTTGCATGAAAATGCCCAAAGTTGCTATGCCAACATTTTCTGTGTTGCCGGTCGGGGTCGTCTCCGTGTCAAGACTTTGTATTAAAAATCGGTCTCCAGTGCCCGTGTCTTTTAATTCATTGCAAGCTGTAGGCCATTTGCTCACAAAGCGCTTGCAGTAAAACAAATGAATAGCTAAAATACTCATTTGCATGATTCCCATTTGAAAACGATTCCCCTGAAATTAAGGAAGTGTGTGACTCGGTTGTGAAGATGGATGGGCAGATGAGCCATGCAATTAATATTTTTCGGCATTCTCTTTTAAAGCCCTCCTAAGACTCCGAGCAACACATGCTGCCTCCCAGACAAATTGGGGCCCGCAACAGTTCCAGGGCTGCCATGGCAGCAGCTTGTTCCCACTCTCTCCCCTTTATTGTCTCACTTACATTATGCAGTAATTAAAACTATTTACCATTCCTACTTATCTGCCATCTGCTGCCACTGAAGTTTCCTCTCCTTTATAAAGCCATCTTCGGCAGCAGCGAGGAAAGGAACGGAGTCAAGGACAAGGAGGGGGAGGGAGGAGATGCTCCTGCTTTTATTAATAGGTAGCAGACCAGGACGAGGTTGAGTGTTGTAAACAACTGGGTACTTCCACGGAGAGTGTCATTTTCTGGGATTTACATCTGGCCACCGTGGCAGGAAGAGTTTTTTTCTGGAGCCAACACTGGCACAGGGTAGAAGGGAATAGGCACAGCAGAGGCATTGGAGCTGTAGGTGCAGCAGGGGGATGGATGCTCCTCTGTTTTTACACCAGGATCGTGCTCACGGTTCATTCACTCCTCAGCCAAAGCAGGAGTGAATGAAGGGTTTGGATTTGAATGGACGCTGGTTTCGCAGCAGATCCGTGAATGGGAGCTCCGTTCCCGCTGGATGCAATCCTGTCGGGTGCACTGATTGCAGCCGGGCTGGATTTGCAGCAGAAGCAGCACTCGAGGTCAAAATACTGGAGAAACGGGGATGAAAATGCCCTGACATCTCCAGGGCTCACTCTGGAAAATATGGTCAGAGCTCGGGGCCTTAAATCACCCCTGGGGCTGGGGACAGGAGTGATGACAGCCAGGTAAACGCAGCCCGCGGGAGGCTGCGGAGAGCCCAGCCCCGGAGGCAGATTTAGGGAGGGCAGGACGTCCCCCAGCAGGGCTCTTACCCAGCCGAATGGGCCAATAAAACAGCTCCCAGGGTGCTGCCGGTAATAAAAAGTGAAGAAGCCGGCAATTACTGCCGCCCTCGTCGCGTAACTCATGCTCCAGATTATTTACAGTGACTCTAAAATTTTAAAAATCCAGTTGGCTTAATTGCCTTTTTCTGTTGTGGGGATGTCAGCGAGGGAGGGCGGCACGAGCCGGCGGCTCCAGCCGCAAAAGCCACGGACCAGCATGTCTGGAACTCTGGCTCTGGTCGGGGTAGTCCGGAACAGTTCACAAAAACACTGAACTTTGCTAAAAAACTGCTAGAAAGCACTTTTTAGTTGTATATTCTCCTTTATTACAGCTCTGGCAGGCTGAGTTACTGGCAGTCACAAACGCAGCCATGGCACACAGGACTCTGGCTGAGTTGGGTTTTTCTTAGAAAGCTGTGGCAGTTCCATGAGTTTTCCATCATTCGACTGCAATTGATTTTCTCGGTGCTCATTTTTTTTATATAAACACTCAGGTCTGGATTTCAACTCTCTTTCGTGGCAGTCCCTGTTTTTGCCACCATCTCCTGGTCCGAGGGAAACATCAAGGGAAAGAAAGAGGAGAAAACGTTTAGTTGTGGGTTTGGGTTCCTAACCATCAGGGATTTTGGTGTGAAGCATCATCCAAGAAACTCTGGCAGAAATAGTCCCAAATCTATAAAAATATGGAACAGGGAGAAAATGATCCACTGCTGTTACAAACAATGCTGGCAAACGCTGCCAGTCTGCAGGGGTAGCTCACTCAGTGCTCCAGATATTCCCTCCTGCCCACATCTGGAAGGATTTAAGGGTTAGGTGAGAACCAGCATCCAGTTTTTCAGCACTTGGTGCCGATTTCTCAAATCTAGCTCGAACGACAGTCATTTTCCAAGCCATTAAATTCCTTTGTTACCGTGCAAATACTTTTCATTCCTTCCCGAGTACAGTAGAGGGGGCATTGTTGCACCAAATTATTTACAGACACCCGGCTGAAACCTAAAAACACAAGGCTCGTTCTGGTCCTTTTTTGGTGGCCACACTGAGCTGCTCCCCAGATCAAAGGCCCTTGGAACACCAGGAGATTGGAGCATGTCAGGCACATCCCAGTTCATCCCAGCAGGATGGGACCACCCTGCTCTCCCCATTGTTCCTGAACCTCATCCAGATATGGCTGAGATCTGTAGGAGGATGGAATTTGGCCCCACAACAGGGTAATTTGCTTTTTGCTTGGTGTTGGGCTCCTCCTCACAGCCATGGTGAGGTTGGGCTCCTAAAGGTTGTGTTCCTTGAGTGAAACCTCTGAAAATCTCAAATATTCCCTTCATCCAAAGTTGGAAAACTGGCTGAGTTTCCTTTATGCCATCCAGCATCCCCATCCCTTTTAGTAAATGATTTTGCATCACAACCCCGCAAAAAAATTACCATAGAGATCCCATTTAAGGCAAGGGGGAAAAAAATAATGTAAAAGGAAATATTTTAGGTAGGAGTTGAACAGCAAATGCTTTTTGGTCTCTGTGGGGAGTAATGATCCACAACAAGGACACAATTCTATATGCATGTAATATTATCACATGCTTCAAAAAGCTTTTAAATCACATAAATGCAGTTATGGACCATTGTACAAAATAAACATTCCACTTGTATTTAGGCTGTTTTTAGTTCTTTGATCTAAAGTGATGCTTGCAGATTTTATTGCTTTGTAAATTAAAGCAGCTTTGATTTGATTGAACTAAATTAATAAGGCTTCTTGCCTTGTTGCAAGATAACAACTACAGTATATTTTGGCTGCACTGCACGTAAGGAAACTGCAGTCTGTAACAATTCCACTGAAGCTTCATGGAGGATTTCAATACCTATTTTAATTAAAACAAAAGCCACTAATGTGTTCCTTAAAGAGAAAAAAACTTCGAGTCCTTTTAAATCTATTTTAATATGTCTTAAGGACTAGAAGATAAATGGCAGGAGAGCTGGGCTCTGACAAGGGACTTTTTTCTCTGCCTTTTGAATTTGCTTCTTGCACATGTAAAGCATGGCTCCTTTAGGATAATAAATCATGGAATCCTGGAATGGTTTGGGTTGGGGGGGACCTTAAAGCTCATCCCATTCCCCCCTGCCATGGGCAGGGACACCTTCCACTGTCCCAGGTCACCCCAAGCCCTGTCCAGCCCAGCCTTGAACACTCCAGCAGGAATCTGTGGTCAGGTGGGCCCTGACCATGCTGGGAAGCTCCTCAGCTTTAAGCTGCTTTAACCAACGTGCAATGACATTTTCCAGCTAATTTCTCATCACTGGGGCTTCCCAGCACAGTGACCATTTTAAGATACCCCAAAGAGGCTCCCATAGCTCACAGGAAGGTTTGGGACATGGACATTCCTGGGTAAAGGCTGGTTCAAACTGTCTGATAATTTTAAGGAAAGTCTTTACTGCCTGGGGGTTTCATTGGCTTTCTTCCCCTCTTGGGAAGTTTGAAACCAGAACTGCTTTTTGCTCAATTTAATTTCCCAAAAAAACCCTTCAACAAAAGCTGCTCTTTGAAATCTGTAACAATAAAAAAAAAAAAAAAAGGCAGGGCCAAAAAAACGGAGCTGCCACATCCTGACCACAAGGGCACTGTGGGAGGAGTGGAAGAACAACTTCCAGCAGGAAAAAATAGGGAGCAAAGGGGCTGTGCCACTCCACTGGTGGGCATTCCCACATACCCCATCCCTGGAAGTGTCCAAGGCCAGGTTGGATGGGACTTGGAGCAAGCTGGGATAGTGGAAGGTGTCCCTGGTGGAATGGATTGAGCTTGAAGGTCTCTTCCAACAAAATCTTTCTGGGATCTGGTGAGGTTCCCAGGCACAATTACAGCTGGGAGGGCTCAAACTGCAGCTCTCCCTGCACCTCTCCAGGGCTCCAGAATGGAAACAGCCAAAGAAAGTGTAAAAGCTCTCTCAAAATCTTCCTGGCCCCATTCCTCCAGCCCCTGGTTCAATAGTGCCACATAAAGCAGGCCCTGGAATGCCCACAGAGGATGAAGGCACAGTGTTTGCTCATGGGCTTCATCTATTTTATCCCAGAAACTCAGATCCATCCAATCCCCCCTCCTTCACCATGGTGGTAGATGTGCCCTATACAGTAGTGCTGGGATGCTTCCCAGTGTTTTTCTAACTGGGTTGGAGGGACAGATTTGCTGGCCCAGCCTTTGGATGGGCAGGTGAGCCCTGGTCCTGATGGTGATCCCCTGCTCAGCATCCACTGACATTCTTCTTGTCTCTGCTGTGAGCTCAGTAGTGGGATGAAAAAAATCCCCCCAGGCTCATCTCCCCCAGCAGCAGCCCCAGCTCCCCATCCTTCCCCTCCTTCTTACTCTTTTCATAAATAATTTTAATATAGTCCAGAGTGGCTCAAAACAGGAAACTCTGCTGTTTTAGTTTGGTCTGGAGTCAATTTTCCTAATCCCTGCGGTGGAGTTGCTAAGTTACCCTATCCCAGGGCCCTCGCTGCTGTTTTCATGTGGAAAAAAAAAAAAAATCATAAAAACAAAAATCTGTTCTTCACTAAAGTGGCAGAGTTTGGGAAAGCTGTGGCTCATTACTGCACCAAGGGCCCGGCACAAGGAGCCTTTGCAGAGCTGTCCTTTAGAAATCCCGTTTGAAATCCAGCCCTGGAAAAGCAAAGTCCTCGGCAGCTTCGGCGAGGTCAGGAGGGTCAGACATGAGATGAAATGAAAGACAAACAGTGGCCGTGGAAAGCTTTCCCTGCCATCTCCTCGGGCGTAATGAGCCCTGGCTGCGCGCTTGGACAGAGGCCAAACATTCATTTACCACAAATCTTCTGTAAATGATTACATTACCTTACATTAGTTTCTGTAGTACCCCCAACTGTTCCTTCCAAAGCAAGTTAAGCAGAAGGAAAGCTGCCACTTCCCTGTAATTATTCTCCCTTGGCCAACAGGCCACGCTCCTCCCATGTCTCCTGCCCGGAGGTGTGGGACAGAGGAGGACAAATCTGCCTTCCTGAGGTGGCTTCTTGGGCACTGCTGCCTTGGGTGAGGGAATAGAGTACCCACCATGGGATGGGGAGGGTGGAGAGCAGGGATGCTGCAGGATTGCCCCAAAATTGCAGCTGGGAACAGGAGCAGGTCATAATCACAGAAGGGACCTTAAAGCTCATCTCATTCCAACCCCTGCCATGGCAGGGATGCCTTGCACTATACCAGGGTGCCCAGCGTTGCTTCATGCTGGGGGTGATGGTTTGTCCTTTTGCTCCCGGGGTCTCCTTGGCTGCTGAAGGTCCCTCGGGTTGAAGTTTGGACCTCAGCAGCGTGACCTGGCTCACAGCGAGGGAGGCTATGGTGTCCCTGACCCTGCTTGCACTCCAGACAGAGCTAAAGGCTCAGAGAACTCCCTGGCATGCAAGCTCCAAGTGTGGTGCCACCCCAAGATCTAGAATCTGGAAGTTTTAGGGAAACCTCATCTCTCCCTAAGCAATTCCTCTTTTCTCCCACTCCACCTCCTCCTTTCCCTAAAGCAAAACCACTCAGCACAACCCCTCCTCTCCACACGGATACCCCCAACACCCTCCTCTGCTGTACCAGCTTGTCCAAGCTGTGTTTGCCTTCAGGGGCTCCTTTTTCCAGTCCAGCCATGTGCCTGTGAGTGATGAAAGAGCAACTGGGCCCTTCAGCCGGGTGCAAACTCACGCTCTGCTGGTGTGAACTACTTTTCCTTGATGGGATTGACAACCACACAGTGATTTCTCCCCTCTCCACTCCTCCTGACATGACAAATTCCTGTGGCTTGCAGTACAGGGCCAGTTTATTTATTTTCTCCCAGCCCTACATGTGCAGCCCATGTTGCAGAGAGGCAGAGTGATCCCTATCCCAACAGTTTTCCATCTCTCCAAGGCACAGGAAATAGCATTGCTTTGCCCACCAGGGCTGGGGTTATGCTGGAGGCTGGGGCTGGGGGTGGTTTGGTGCTCAAAAAACCCTTGGGAAGATGCTGTGAGATGAGCAGCAAACTGAAAATAACCCCTGGGTGTCAATCCCTTCTTAAATTAAGCCAGGGAGCACCAGAGCTTTCTGTCATTCCCAGGTGTGCTCCCCTCCCCGTGTCCTCCCTCACCTCTTCCAGCCTTTTCCCGAGGCCTTCTGCTAATCTGCCATTTGTTATTGATTTTATTTAAGCTGCAGCAGTTTGTTATTATTATTAATTCCAGGCACATTTTTAACAGCACTAATAGGCTGGAAGAGAGAAGTGCTCTCATTTGCACACCCCTTCCCTCTGGAGGTGACTTAAGTCCATCCATCTCCCCAGTACAGAAAAAAAATGGGAAAGGGAGATAAAGGCTGTTAATGGCAGGTTTAAAGTGCTGAAGTGCGAGTGTGAGGGGGTGAGAGGTGACAGCAGGAGGTGTTTAATTATCATCCTGTGCCATCACAGCTGATGAGGGAATCGAGCTGCCTTATGGGAACCCAGGAAAGTGATGCTGATCCTGCAGCTACTCCCCATTAGACAGACAGCCCAAACACCCAAATATTGTCTTAAAAGGTTGTAATTTGGCCACAAGTTATCAGCTTGCTCTGGAGCTTGTCCTTGTGCCGAAGTCCATAGGTTCATCCAAGGGAGGAGTGATGGAGGGAGCGCTGCTGCTGCTGCTCCTCGTTACATCTGTGATCCTGCCACCAATGTTTGCTGCTCACACCACGAGAGGATTTTCCCAGGAAGGGAGAATGCATTTATTAATATGAATTTTGGAGTAAATAATTCCTGGATTATGCTTGGCAAGCGTTGCCTTGCGTGGAGACACTGAGCACCCCCAGAGCTAGAGAGGCTGCCCTTGGAATCCTGCAGGGAAAACCAGCGGGGCTTTGTGTTGGCATCTCCCCCTTCACCTCCTGGAACAGAGGAGCCTTTTCCAGGGATGAGGGAAGGTCACTGCTCTCTGTGAGAGGCCTGGCGTGGGTAGGAGCTGCTGCCAGTGCCATCATTCCCATCGATGCCATCATTCCCATCGATGCCATCACTCCGTCTCCTCCTGGCACGTGGCTCCGCTGTCCCCAGGCTGGCACCAGGGCCCCTGTGGGTGGGCAGGAGATGAAAGCAATCAGAATAACAGTGGGACATGAGCTGTGTGCAGGAAAAACCCAGTTCTGAGGCATCACAAAGGGGCCCAGGGTTGATCCAAAGTTGCTGCTTCCAGGAAGTTTGCTTTTTGTTTGATCTATTTTGCGCATCCCTATTAAATAACTAATTATTTAACATCTTTTAAAGCTTTGCTATATATTACAGCAGGCAGGACACAAATGGCTGCTTTTAATAATATAAAAGCCCATTAGCTTCATTTACTGTTAATGTTAAAATAAACATGAGGCAATTTAGATATATTATTCCAATTTCACGGAAACTTTGATGTTTTTCTTCTCCACTCACATAATTAAGGGAAAAAACTACTAATGATATTAAGTTTGTACAGTGTTAATGACAGAAACAAGCTGCAGTAGAAATTGCAGCCATTAATATGGAAAAATAAAATATTTAACACGGGAGATAAATGAAAGCAATTTTAATAAAGTAAAATGAAGAAAATTAATTTTAGAAACTTTCAGCATTCTTAAAACGCTCTCAGTTTGCGACACATTTTGTGTGGTTTTCTGCTTGGGATTATTTATGATTATTTTTAACACCTACCTGGTTTCTTTTTCTCTCTTGCCCATTGTTTTCTCTGAAGGCTGAATTCTGCCCTGATTCACACCCCATAACCTGGCAGCAGCTAAAGGTGGGCTCATCCCAAGGAGATGCTTTCTCACAGGGAGTTTTTTGGGAAGCAGGAGCCCTTCAGGCATCTCAAACCCCCAAATGCCATCTGGGGATGCAGGATGGTGCTGCCTCATCTGGATGGGGCTCATCCAGGTGGCACCAGCATGGATATACAGCATTCCAAGGGAATGTGTGGCAAGGTTTATGGCACAAAGTAGTGCTGTGAGGATTGAAGGCTGAGCATCAGTGGCACAGAGAGCAGATACAGGGGCTCTGCTGCAGCAGGATCTGGGCTGAGACCAACACAGGGTGGAAATCTGAGTCCCGGGAACAGCCTGGAGCTCGGCCAGAAACCAAAGGGGTTCTGTGGTCGGGGCACAAATAACCTCTGGGGTGCAGCAGGGGACACCAACCTGTCCTCCCCTTCCCCTGGGCTCTGCTGCCACGGAGACCACACCAGTGAGGAACATCCCTCTGGGTCTCCATTAAACCCTGCTTCCCACAGGAGAGGGGCAGGGAGAGCTCAGCCCTAAAGAGAGAAGCTCTTGCTTCGTGGCTCAGCCACCCAGGCACCATCATCCCTCTCATTCTGGAACCCCTAAAGCGAATCCATTCCCGAGAACAGTCCATCCTCACATTTCCAAGCTTTGGAGGGAGGACAATTGGCACCCACTTACATTTCAGCCTCTCTGCTGCCTCTCCCACACCATCACCTCCATCACTAACAAGTGACAGCCTTTGCCAGCGACCCATTTTTAGCAACAACTCGGTGATTTATTTTATTCTGATGCATTTATTTACAGGAAATGATTAATTAAAGGAATTCTTTTCATTGCCATTAATTGTTTTGCAGACAACCCGACGAGATAATCATCACATGCTGGCAATCACTTGCCATCAATTATCCCCACGCTGCTGCTGTCAGTGGATCACAGCCCCTACCTGGTGGGAGTCACTGCTGGTGCCACCAAGGCATTTTCCAGTAATGTAGGACTGGGGAGGATGGGAAACAGCTTCCAGACAGGCTCTGAGATTGATATGCAAGCCAAAGGGAAATGCATTAAACTATTTAACTGCCTGGAAATCCAGCATAATGAACATCCAAAGGTATCTTATTACTAGCTCACTGTAGCTTGCCTTTATTTATTTGTTAGCATTTAAATTTTGTTCCAGTTACTTCTTGTGCTGTTCCAGTTAGTTCTAGTCTCTTGCTGCAGGGGTGGGTCCTGTTTGTGCTCGGCTGAAGACCCTCAAATCTGCATCCAAGTGGGTGGGAGTGGGAAGGGAAAGGGATGAGGGACAGCAGACCCTGGGAACAGCCAGGCCGAGGATTGTGCA
Organism: Erpornis zantholeuca; assembly: GCA_013400515.1. NCBI lineage: Eukaryota > Metazoa > Chordata > Aves > Passeriformes > Timaliidae > Erpornis > Erpornis zantholeuca. Next base: position 312,864 of record VZTN01005272.1, on the reverse strand, counting down.
GCAGTGACAGGGACCTGACTTTGTGGAATTGGGTGGCCCTGGCTGAGCTCTCCTGTCCTGCTTCCCCAAGCCACCATATCTGCACCCGGGGCCCATCACCACCTGAGCCAGGGCTCGTCACCTCCTCCACTTCTCTTTCCCAAATTATAGAATCCTGGAATGGTTTGGGTTGGAAGGGACCTTAAAAATCATCTTGTTGTCCCCTCCCCGCCATGGGCAGGGACACCTTCCACTATCCCAGGGTGCTCCAAGCCCCATCCAGCCTGGCCTTGGACACTTGCAGGGATGCAGAGGCAGCCACAGCTTCTCTGGGCACCCTGTGAGAGCACCTCACCACCCTCACGGGGAAGGATTTCTTACCAACGTCTAATCAAAACCTACCCTCTTTCAGTTTGAACCCATTCCCACCTGTCCTGTCACTCCAGTTCCCGATGAATTGTCTCTCTCCAGGTTCCCTGTAGCCCCTTCAGATTCTGGAAGGAGCTGTGAGGTTTCCACAAAACCTTCCCTTCTCCCAGGATGAACAACCCCAGCTCTCCCAGTCTGTCTCCACAGGGAGATGCTCCAGTCCCCTGATCCATCTCATGGCCTCCTCTAGAATTTCTCCAACGTTTCCATGCCCATCTTTTGTTGGGAACACCAGAAGTCAGCACTGTTTTGCTGATGCCTCCCACCCTCCCCCACCATCCTACCTGTGGGATGTTTGAGGAAAAAACCCCAAAACCTTCCTCCCATGACACCCCAGGGCTGAGCGTGTGTCCCCAGGCAGGTGTGGGGAACACTGGGGAGGTGTGGTGGCCTCCTGCTCTCCCTGGGAAGAGCCAGACACCCAGAGCAGAGATTTTGGGAGACTGGACCAACGTGCTCAGCAATGCCTGAGCTTCTCAAACATGCCAGAAGGACATTAAATGGAATGTATTCAGTGCTAAGAATTATGGTATCTTTAGAACCTAAAGTGTATAATTAAATTATAACATCTGAGATTGGAATTGCTTTCTCACTTGTAGGGGAGAAAAATAAGACATTTTAATAACATGTCATAAGTTTTACAGTTATTGGATTTTCAAATTGTTTACAAAAGCAATATTGGTTCAATTGCATTGTTGTTTTGTTGGGGTTTTTTTCTTAAGTCTTTTGATAAAAAGTATAAACTAACAATAATGTTCCCAGGAGGTAGAACAAAATTGCATTTCACTTTTGTTATTTGTTTAATTATCCATTCAGCCAGTCAGTATATAAAACTCATTTTCAGCAGATTCCTCCTCAAAGTCTCCAGCTCCAGCTGTAACTGCAAAGAGCTTTCAACTTTTATTTAACATTAATAACCCAAGGAAATCCTGGTGTTCAGGTACTGCAGCACCTTGCCTGCCATTCCAGGGACATGGCAGGAGGGAACATCAGGCTGGTAATTCCCAGTTTTTAGGACTAGGGGAGAACATTGGCTCATAGTGTCCTGTTTATTTTCAATAAGGAACCACTGGGGACTCCTAAAAATCAACAGTTCCTGGCGGTTTTGCAAATCTTGAGCACTTTGAGGGGGTTGACCTCTCAGGCTGTTCATTCTAAGCTTGCTGGGATTCTTTTCCTGGCTGTTTCTCCCTGTTGTTTGCAGGAGAAGGGAACCTGTGCTCCAGGAGAGGGATTCTCCAGGCCCTGACCTGGCTGAGGTTCACATTTGAAAGGTGATTTGTGTTGGGACAGGAGCTGCTGCCATGGCAGGTTTGGTTAGTTGTGTCTTGGTTTCGAGGAGATTTAGTTAATCCATTTAATCAATAGCTTTCTGCCTCCATCAAAATTTCTGTATTTCCATAAAAACATCAGTTTCAGCAGTCTTTAAATCCATGCCTTGCTTGGCAAGGAGAAGTTGAGCATAGCTGGAATCCCACCAAAGCACTCAGTGGTTCATCTCTGTAGAGGGTCTGGTTGAAGCTGTTCCTGTTCATGGCACGGGGTTGGACCAGGTGACCTTGCAGGGTCCCTTCCAACCCAAACGATCCTGTGATTCTATGATTTTATAATTCTGAGATTTTATGATTCTCTGATTTTATGACTCTGTTTCTACGATTAGCAAGCACTGCATGATACTTCTGTCGGCATTTTCTCCTTTCAGCATCTCCTTCCAGAGGCTGATTCCTGCCGTGTTTGAAGCACAAATGCTGATATATGGGATCATCTTCCAGCCTCTCCCCATACCAGGGAGATGTTTTCAGGCAGCAGCAGGAGCCCATCCATTCCTGGGAGCTTTGCAGGACACCCCAGGGATAAAACCTTGGTTTTGGGGACTTATGGCCCCCAGAGCAGCACCTGAGCTGGAGACTGTGAGGAAAACAAAAACAGAAACAGGTTGTAAGGAGGTGTAAAGTGGAGCCACCTTCTTTCCCTTCCTGCAGCCATGGGTCAAGCCAAAAGAAGGATCTATTCCATCCCTCTGGATGAGCAGCCTGCTCCTCGTGACAACACATATCGGCTGTTAAATGCTTACCCAGCAGCGGGAGGGAGGCTATTAGGAGCAGTGAATTCCTTTGATAAGTTCTCAGGTCATAAAGATGTTTGACTCCTCATTTGCACGTTCCTCTTGGAATCGATCAAAGCGGAAAAGCCGGAGGGTAAAAATCAATACGGGAGAACGGGTCTGTGGGAAGATGTATGGACAGAGCCGGGCAGGGGCAGGGCAACCAGTTACTGTTCTAATTGATGGCAGGATGATAACTCAGAATTGATCAGAGGCTGCCTGATCTGATACAACTCAGCGGTTCCAGAATCCTGGTGTGGAGATGGCACAGAGGGATGCTCAGGTCAGCTGCACGGTTCCCAACCCGCTCAGCTGCGGGGGTTATTGACAGCGTGTTCAGAGCACAGGGAAAAGCAAAATGAGCCTGACTCTGGGTGAGATCCCTCAAAAAGCAGGAGTCTGCTAATCAGTGCTCCCAGTATTCCAGCAGATATCCACTGCCCACTCCATGTTGCACAGCTTGGATCCAGGGGCTGTCGCTGCATCCATGTGTCACCTACCTTCTCTTCCACTGAGAACCCCACTCAGGGGTTAGAGCAACCTCTGCCTCCCACCAAAGCATCACAGAACATCGGGGAATTAATAATTAATCCTTAACAATTGTGGGCTGGAATTAGCTCTGTCCAAAGGAGAGAAGAAACTGAGGCACAGGGACAGTGAAGTACCTGAGTCTCATCTGAAGGTTGGAGAAGACCTGGTTGCTCCTGAACCTCACTGAGAGGAGATCAGAGATCAGCAGATCAGCTGGGCATCAAAGCTGTTCCCATTTCTTGCAGGGTGCTCCCAGCTGATGTGGGAGGAGACAGGAATCCTGTGTCCCAGGCTGCCCTGGAAGGCACAGGTTTGACATTCCCAATGTGTATTTCTGGATGAAACTGAGCTTGAATACCAGAGGGAAGCCTACAGACCCATTTTTGGAAGGTATGGAATCAGATAAACCAGACCCAATCCTCTGCGTTTGCTCTCCAGGTGGCAGAGCTGTGGAGCAAACTGAGGTCCAATTCCCCTCCCACACAGTTCCTTGAAACAAACCATATTTTAGGGTTAATTTCTGGAAGATCTGCCCTGAAGCTGGATGGGAGAAAGGTTTTAGCATCCAGGAGCCCATGACAAAGCCACCTCCACTGCAAGGCTCCAGCAGTGACCCCACAACTGGAACATCGCTGCCAGACAACTTCCAGTGCTGGGAATTCGGAAGACCAGGTAAGGAAAACACGTCCAGGAGAGTTTAAACAAGGACCAGCCCTGGGGCAAAGGGGTGGTAGGTGACCAGGCAAGGTCCTTCCAGTCCTGTGCCCCTTCCTTGGCCACAGGGAGCTGCTCAGAAAGGGGCTCTGCAGGTGCCCACGTACCTTGGGCTTTTCGCTGCCCTGCAGCCAAGAAGAGGAAAGGAAAAACAAATTTCTTGGTAACAGCTGTGTTTCCTTAACAAACAACTGTTCCCTTAAAACATCCAGGATGACGAGTTGACAGTAATGAAGTAACATCTGTCCAATCAGTGCACTTTTTTGGCAGCTCTGGAGCCTCTGAATGAACGTTCCCTAATGTTCACCAGACACTCACAGCACCTGCTCTGCACCCCCAGCCTCTTAGGCTGCCTCCAAATGCAGAACAGATGTGAGGGCTGAGATAAAAGGCTTCCCCAAACAATCTATCAGTCTAATAGCATTGATCAAACAAAACTATCTTGGAACATCACTTGTTTTGCTGTGGGCACTTTCCACCTTTCCTGGGCATCAACCCTGCTGTTAACCCTTGCAGGGGTGCCAGGAGGGAGGGCTGGGGCTCTCGGGACCTGGTATGGACTATTGTTATTATTCCTGTTACAGATTATCAGGCACGTGGTGGGATTTATGGGGGGTCCTGTGCAGAGCAAGGAGTTCTTCTCAATAATCCTTGTGGGTCTCTTCCAACTCAGGGTATCTACGATTCTTTTGATAGTGCTGAGGATGCAACACTTAGGGGTGGATATGAATTCCTGCAAGGTTCTGCTGAGAGCAATAGTGGGACAGAAAGACCATCCATGGATGCATCAGCTCCAGGACAGCTCTGAGCCTGCCTATGGCTGAGAAAACACAGAGCAAGGACACATCAAGAGGTATTTTCCATGGAAGTATAGGAATGTTGTTGGCATGGCATATGGCACTGGGGACACCTGGCATATCCAGTGCAGCTTGTTCATGGCAAGCGAGCAGGGAAGGGCAGCCTGGGCACTTGGGCAGCTGTGAAATTCATCTTCTGAGGGGCAGCTTGTCCTGGCTGACCCAGTGTGGGAAAGAGCGGGGCTGGAAGGGTGTGCTCTGTGGATCTGGAAGGAGGCAAGGAGCTGTCGATGTTTCTGCATCACCCTCAGCTCCCTGGGGCTGTAGAGAATCATGAAATCACAGAATGGACTGAGTTGAAGGCACCTTAGAGCTCATCTCACCCCAAGCCTGGGCAAGTGGCACTTCAGGACTGTTTATTTTCTCTTGAATTAACTCAGGCCCAGATGCAGCTCGGGGGTCCCGGCCCTGGAAGGTGCTGCCATTGCTGGTTTGTTCCTGTTCATTTCTCAGCAGCCTCTTTCACCCCCTTGGCTCGGTGCACTAAGCCCCCTGAGAGGGTCCCTGAGCTGTCCTCCCTCATGGGGACGTTTCTAGGCCTGTGTATTGACAAAAAGAACAGCCACTCTCCTTCCTTCTTTTTCTGGCCTTGGCTTGGCAAACCTTGCCGCGCAGCCAGGAGGGGTGGGAGCGCCTGGAAAAGCGGGGAGCAGTAGATCTGCCCTTTGTATTAGGGGGAAAAGCAGGAGGAGGNGAACGGCGCGGGCGGGCCTGGCCCTCAGCGAGGGCTGAGCGCGGGGCGGCAGCGGCTGAGGGCGAGTTCGGGCTGGGGTTCCACAGAGTGCTGGGGCCTTCGGCTGTGCCCTCTCTGGTGCGCCGGCTGCGTTTGGAGCAGTTAAACAATCAAAGGCTACGTTGGCGAGACCCTAAAGTTCATTCAGTTCCACTCCTGCCATGGGCAGGGACACCTTCCACTATCCATGGGCGCTCTAAATTCCATCCAACCTGGCCTTGGACGTTTCCAGGGATCCAGGGGCAGCCACAGCTGCTCTGGGCACCCTGTGCCAGGGCCTCCCCACCCTCACAGGGAAGGATTCCTTCCCAATATCCCATCTATCCCTGCCCTCTGGCACTGGGAAGCCATTCCCTGTGTCTTGTCCCTCCATCCCTTGTCCCCAGTCCGTCTCCAGCTCGCCTAGAGCCCCTTTAGGCCCTGGAAGAGGCTCTAAAGTTTCCCTGGAAACTTCTCTGTTGGCTGCTCTCTTCCAGTTCCTCTCTTCACAGTTCCTTGTACCAAACATAAGTTATTTAAACTTGGGCTACTTGCCCAAATGAAATAAATGCATTAATAAGAAGAGCATTAATGCATACAGCGGTCCTTTAAAACTCATGGGAGTTCACTGATATACTCCAGCTCAGAGCACACATGTGGACATACTGTGGTATCTTTTGAGCTGGAAGGAAATTTGATATCAAAGTTAAATTCCTGCCTGAGCTTCTGGGACAGGGATTGCCCTCCCAGGCTGGCAGCAGAGCATAGCAGGCCCTGCCTCTCCCACACCTGCCATAATTCCAGCTACTCTGGGGACAAAAAGCTGAATTTGTTGTCCCAGTATCACAAAGGCAAGATGAATTAGCAGAGGTGGAAGGTGAAAGGTCTGTCTGCAGGCTCGCCTGGAGTCAAATAGAGGGGTCTCAGCTCATTTTGCATGAAGTGCAGCCAACTAAAGCCTCAGCCTCGAGGCTCAGGGCCATTGAGTTTATGTACATTGATTTCACACCTTCACTCATTTGCCTTCCCTCTCCACACTCCTTTCGTGCAGACAAATTTAAGGCCCAGCAGAGAAGGAACATCCTTAGCTGGAAAAATCAACTGTGGCAAATTTGCGATAAAAGTCAATCATCCATGCACCTTTGTTTTACTGGGTGTTGTAAGAGATTAGACATTTATTTTATCCAGCTGGATTTTCACCCTGGGCACGCTGAGTTTTCCACAGGATGGATCAAAAGAGAGGGAGGTTGCTGTGCTTTGCTCTCCTGAAGCCTAGTCCCACCAGCAGCACTCCAGATCCCTGGAAATACAGACTCTTAGAGGAGGATGCTGGGCAGGGATTTCTATATTTCCTTTTTAGGCTGGAATTGGAAAACAGTTGGAATTGGAGTCACAATTGGAAATTGTGATTTCCAATTGACTTTATTTTTAGGAAAATCAATTGGCTGTGCAGGCACATTAAGCTGAATAGGGGATATTGGTCCAATGTTGCAGCAACAAGGGGAGCACCTCACCCCCACACACATATTTCTGGTGCTGTTTCTGGAGCTGGGGCTGCTTTTCTTTCTGCTTCAGCTGATCTGGGTGTCCCTGGGGTTCTCCACAGTGCAGCTCCTTTCCTCTTTCTTCCTGGCTTGGGCTGCAATCTGAAACAAGTCATTGCCTCTAACCCAGGAAAAAAAAAATCTCTATTGTTTCCTGCATCCTCTCCAGTCCCCATTCTCTTTCCCCACTCCAGTGCAGTTACTCCAGTTTATACATTTGGCAAATGCATGTCAGGGCCCTTCAGACATCAACCCTGAGCTGGTTTCATTGGCAGCAGTGAGATCCTGGGCATGTTTGCAAGAAGCATCTCTGAGCTGTGGGTCCAGAAGTGGGTACTGCTGGCACGACCTGGCTCATCCTTAGGGAAAAGCCTTCCCTATCCCTCGAGGGACCCAATTCTCCTGCAGGAGAGCCACAGGAGAGCTACTTGGCTTTGCCAAGTTCTTATCCCACTGAGGGAGTGCAGCCCCAGCTGCAAGGCATGAGTTGGCTGAGGCATCTCCTTCCAGGCTTTGTTTGGATGAAGCAGAACTGCTCCCAGCTGCAGCGTGTTTGGTCTTTTTCAGGACTGAGGAGATATGAGCAAGATCCTCACAGAGCTGGGAAATTCTCCCTGCTCTCCAGAGTGAGGGAAATGCTCTGTTCAGGACTGGGACCCTCAAAGGAGGGGTTGCTTTTCTCATAGTCCCATAAATCACAGCTCCAAGGCTGCTCTGTCAAAAGGGAAAAGGAGGAAAGGGTCAGTGGAGCAGATTTAACCCTGGATCTCCTCCGAGAGCAGGGAATGTGTTCTGGAGAGGCAGAGTTTGGGCTGTGTTCACCAGTGTGGGAGCTGGGCTGTTCTGCCTTGCTCCTTCATTTGTAATTGGCAATTAGGAGCAGAGCAGGTCAAGGAAAATGTCTACAAAGTCATCCTACCTTCCCCTAGAATAAATCTTCTCTCTTTCTAAGTAGAAACGGAGAAGAAAGAGGAGAAGGAGATGGCTTAGGGGAGGAAGGATAATCTGGAGTAAGGAATGTCCAGGTTGGCACCGCTGTGAGCCCCATAGAGAATTGTGGTAGAGCATCTTCCTCATTCACAACCATCAGCACTGGAGATGACCATTGGAAAATAGTGACCAAAAGTCCTCCAGACATCATGGCCTTTGATATATGTATCCCACAAAACATTTCATCTTAGAATAACAGGGGAGAAAGTCTGTGGTTTCATCCCTGGCATCAACACAAGGGATAACCCCCCCTTATCTCTGCATAGCCATAAATGGCTGCTTTCCTTAGGCAGGGCTTTGGGAACAGGGTGACATGGTTGGGAGTGATTCATGCAGCCAGGGCAGCAGGAATTCCTCCTGAAAGGTGTCCTTGCCTCAATCTGCTTTTTGCCGTGTGAGTAACAGGGAACCTCAGCTCTCTGTTATTAATATGCCATCAGACCATATGTTCTCAGCCTCAGCCCATATGTACTTTTGAAAAGAACCACCTGTGAGTAATTCTGCCTCCTCAGAGGAGTGAGTAAAATCTGCTTTGGTGTGTGTGTGTATGTGTGTGTGCTGTACAGGGAAGGAGGACTTCAGGCTTTTAGGGAATTTGTCAGAATTTCGCTGCCTTTGGGCCCTCCCTGCTGCAGCTCAGGGGTTACCTGGTCCCTGTGCCATCAGCTGTGCCACTTCACCCCTGCAGGAAAGCAGCCCTGAAGAAGAGGCTGTTGTTGTTTTTCAGGGAATGGATGGTTCTGTTTGTCTCAGGTTATTTGAACAGCTGCCCGAGCGGTGCAGGCGGGAGCTGGGATTTCAGCACTGCCGGTGACTCACCTCCGCTGCCAAGGACAAAGCACAGACCCAACGGGGATGCCAAGGAGGAGAGGCTGACCTGCTCAGGGGTGCTGCCAGTGCTCAGTTACCCCAGACAGGCAGAGGTGTGTGCCTTACCCTGGCCATAGGCTCCTTTTCATTAACCTTTATTTTTAAAGGATTTCAGCTGGACCAAGGCTCTCACAGAGCCACTCACCCACTGCAGCCCTAAAGGATATCCCAAAGACAGTTGTGACTCTCCCATTTTCTGAGGGTGATAGCACAGAGGGTTAAATCCCAGCCCCTCTGAGCTGCTGGGCATGGCTGCATTCCCAGCTGGGAAGCAGAAGAACAGACCCATTCAGAGGGGCAGCTGCCCTTTGCAAAGAAATTTCACCTTTTTGGTTTCAGGGAAGCCAAAGCATTATAGCAGCAGCAACCACGGGCCAGTGAAAGTCTGGAAGTAGCTATTGTTTGCAGATGCAGGAGAAAATGTTTGCTAAACACGTAATGAATCAGTGTTTGAAGGGATTGAAACCACATGCCCGTGTGGCTGATGTGTGGATTTTTTCACAGTAAAATGTTAATGAAAAACTTTTGGGCAAGCCACTTCCAGTAAGCCATATAGCCTGAGCCTGTGTGATGCTGGAAATGCAGGAGAGAGGGGCAGATTTACTGTTTCATCAGAAAATAAGTGCTGTGAATACAAGAGAGGAGTTGTTTCCCATCCATTTCATGCCCTGCCCGTGCTCTCCTCGCTCCCCTGGCACACACGTGGCAAAGCCCAGGATAATTCCTGTCCCTTCCAGGGCACTGCGGAGGGAAGTGTGTGCATGTGGAAACCCGGCACCTTGGATCACTCCCCTCCGTCTGAGCAGCCTGGCTGCAACTCACAGAGGCTTTTTTCCCTTGCAGACGGAAAATATTCCCCAGTGGAGCCCCAGTATTTGACTGACGCAACAATAATTCCCTCTAAGTGTGTTGGGCAGCCAGGTGAGAGAAGCTTTGCTGGCACCGCCGGGGATGTGCTGACGCCGACTCCTGGCCCCGGCTGAAGGCTTCGAAGGACAGTCCGATGTTTTCCAAATGGGATTGCACCTGAACATTTGCACCTTTTCCAGCCTGGAAAGAGCAGCCAGAATGACAGTGCCTTGCTGAGGCTGTGCTGCAGCTAGTGCCCAGGTATTTTCCACCACAGTGTGGTTTTGGGAGGTTAAAACTGCCCAAGCGTTACACCCCAGCTTTTATCAGGGCTGGAAATTTGGGTTTAGGAGGAAAACCAAGCTTTTGGGCAAGTTGTTGCATTTCAGTGCTCACTGCATCCGGTCAGTGGAGCCATTCAGAAACACCAGCTCCCTGTGGCTTGGCAGAGAGCAATCCCAGATCTCTGCTCCCAGCACACAGTCCCTGTTCAATGGGACGTGCTGCTGGGGAGGTCACTGGTTGTGTAGGGACAGCAGCATCACCAGCAGGCACCAAGCTCCCAGCCACACACTAAACACCAGTCTGGGCAGGAATAAGGCAAATTGCTCCTATCCTGTGTCATCCAGGGCACTCAGCAAAATCATAGAACGGTTAAGTTTGGAAAAGACCTTCAAGATCATGAAGTCCAACCAAGTCCTTCAGTGTATGTTTAACTTCAAGTGCATTCAAGATTCAGTTAAGTACAATTGCTTATTTCAGTGCCTCAGTGTGGCTCAAGCACCAGACATGGTTGCTGTATGTGCCATTCCCTTTTGGCCTGCTTTCCTCTATCATTTGGGCAGCCAATGCTTGCCCAACCCCATTCTGCTCCAGCTGCAAAGTTTTACTCTTGCTTTTAAGAGAAACTAGGAAGTTGTACCTTGTGCAAACAGAGTGTGCCATGTGTGGGGTTTCATTCATTCATTTGTTTAGAAGAAAGAAAGGGAAAAGCAAAAGAAGCCAGGCCAGTGCAACTAAGAAAAGAGAAACTGGGAAATAAAATTCGAGTGAAGATCATTTCAGGCTCACCAGGGTTACACATCATGTGTCAGGGTCTGGAAGGGAAATGGGTTTATCAGATCCTTTGCCTTTTGAACACATAAAGGAATTATTTCCTTATAGAAGAACACCATAGGACCAAAAATCTGTCTTGGCTTAGTGGCAAGAGTACAGTATAGGGTTTTGGTCCATAAATGTGGTGAAAATCCATATTCCCAAGCAGAGAAGCTGTGCAAGGGAAAGTTTCCAGAGCAGCCCTGACCTTTGTTTATGAATCATTTAAATCATACATTTAATGTAATGCAGAAGGATTAACCCACTACTGATTTTTGAAAGGAAGCTTTAGAAAGATCACTCTCATATATTGTGGGTTTTTTTTTAGAGCAATGCCTCAGTTTAATCTATGTGGAAGCTATTGTTTAAGCCTGTTAAATTCCATAGGATTTCTCATGGGATTGAGGATGAGTGAGAAGTAGACAGACAGCTGATGACCAACACTCACTATTCCAGCTGCTGTTTTCTCTTCAAGGCCTTTCTTTAGTAGGGGTAGTCTTAAATGTCATGCCTCGACCAAGGAACAGAGATATTTCCAGGTCCCCTTTCCTGCTGATCTCATGCCTCGACCAATGAACAGAGATATTTCCAGGTCCCCTTTCCTGCTGATCTCATGCCTCCACCAGGGACACCTTAATTACAAATCATAGGAACAGCAAGAGGGTGTTTCACACCATCGCTGCAGCCCCCTTGCAGCAGGGGCCGTGCTCTGCTCCCTCTCTGCTCCCTCCCCAGCCTGTTTACGGCAGCCTCCCAGCACCGGCGGTCGGAGCAAAGGGAGGAGCGGGGTTTTGGCTTTAGGGCTTAGCACCAAAAATAAAACTCTCTGCTGAAAGCCAGGCAGAGCTGGGAACCTTGAGAAAGGCTCCCGCCCAAACAGCCAGACGGGCTTCCTCGGGTGGAAAATTAGAGATGGGCACAGAGCAGGCGTGGGCGGAGGGGCGCTCGTGGAGGACTTGCAGAAACCGAGGCTGTGCCGACACAGATACGTCCAGGGCTCCAGGAACCAGTGCCTTACACTGGTGTAAGTACCAGCAGGGCCTGGGGGGCTGGCCAAGCCCAGGCAGTCCAGGGGGAAGCCCTGGAGGCAGCAGGGAGAACCTGCTGCTGGCTGGACCAAACATCCCTGAGGGTGGGGAGGTCCTGCAACAGATTCCCAGAGAAGCTGTGGCTGCCCCATCCCTGGAAGTGTCCAAGGCCAGGCTGGATAGGGCTTGGAGCAACCTGGGATAGTGGAAGGTGTCCCTGCCCATGGCAGGAGGTAGAAAAAGATGATCTTTAAACCATCCTGGGATCTGATCATCCCCCACAGCCTCAGGCGGGTGTGTGTGTGTGCTGTGTGTAGCCCAGCTAGGGCCAACCTCTTTCTTCAAATACATTACTGATATCGACCCATACTGTTTTGATTTTGGCATCTGGCCTTTGCCACCTCTCCTTGGAAATGGTGCTACAGACCATTTCGTGTCAGCAGCTTACCAGGTAACACCAGGTGTGTGTCTCTGCTCAGATGTGTCCCCAAGTCTCTGCCCCTCCATCTGTCTCTTCTGATGGACCAAGAAATACACACAGCATTTGAGAGCCCACAGAGTGAATCTCCAAATTCGTATTTGCAGAAAGACATTAATGTTTGCATGTGGTGTCAGAACAAGATAAGTGTCTGTGCAATTAAGAAACAGCTGTTGCTGGCAGCCTGCCCCAACCAGTCTCAACAAGGAGCAAGACAGGTAGCCTGGTTTTATCAGACTCTGGGATCCCTTTCCAACCACCCCAGTGTGTTCCCAGCAAGTCAATAAACCAAGCATTTCTATAAGCCTGTAGGAATGGCCCCTTGGTTTAGGGCCAAAAGACAAGATTAAGTTGTTCCAAGGCAGAATTCGTTGTGGCAAGGACAGCGTGTTTCCCCAAACAACACCTGGCAGCAGGGATTCAAAACAATGCTGAAATCAGGCCAATCCAAAGATTTGCTGGAGTTGATTGTGATGCGAAACGAGGACAGGTGTGGCCGTATTTCCAAAATCGCCCAGGGCCAGTGTTTCAGGAACTTGGCAGCACCTGGCTGGGACAGATTTTCTAAGGAGGTCAGCACCCAAGATGTGGAGCCAGCATGGAAACCTGTCCCAGAAAATACAGCAGAGAAATACATACCTTGAGGGTGGCACAAATGTTTCCCCACTGCACCAACAGCAAGGAGACCTGAGACCTTTCTCCAGACCCTGGACATAGCCTGGCAGTGCTAACGACCTCTCCTGCTTCCAGCCAGAAGTGAGCGAGGAATCTCTTTGGGTTATCCTTGAGTCAGCTTGTGGTTTCACAGCAGCTCCTGTCATTTCTTGAAAAATGCCTGTGCAATTCCTTTTTTTCCCCTCTCCTTACCTCTTTTTTCTCTCACTCTTGATTTTTTCTGTAGTTGGCTTTAATTTCCAAAGGGTTATTGTATTTGGGTGTGGAGCATTCCCAGAGCTGCACAGACACCTCTGTCCGTCCTGCTGTCCCTATCCAGGGCTTGGGCAGGGTGGCAGCTCCTCTGAGCCACCCTGAATGAAGAGATGCCTCCAAACCACCTCTGTCCAGCCTTGGGAGAAGCGGGAGTTGGATCCCAGCTCTTGCCATGGTTCATACTGGACTCAACCAAACCCAGACACCCATAAATTCTGGGGAAGTCTGGTTCTGAATTCTGTGGCTTGGACTCTTCTTTAATTACAGGTCACTGCTAAAGCTGGTTGGAAAATGTTAAATATATTCTCTGCAAAAATGGTTGCGCCGTTAAAATTTTTTCAGATTTTTTTTCCTTGATTCTTGTAACTTTTTATTGAGGGCTCACATACATTTAGCTGTCAGATTTTCCACTGAGCTTCCGTTTTTCCAACAGAGGAACAGATTAAGTGACAGAAAATCAAAACCCTCCTCATGTGCATTTTTGTCCGAAAACTTGGAAAATTCCAACCAAAACAAAGAAGAACTTTAGCCAAGAGCCATTTTTGTCAACGGAGTGCTCTGTGAGAAGCCAAATTGAAACCAGCCCTGGACACAAAGCTAAACTGGCTGCATCCACAAAGTGCTATGGGAAGGAGTTATCCCAGCACTCGCTGCTCCCTAATGCTGTGCCCAGGGTGTTGTCCTTGCTGAGAAGCCCCACTGTGCAGCTGGAGGGGCTGCAGGAATCCCAGGAGGGATTGAACCATGGGGATGTGGTACCTGGGGACATGGCTCAGTGTCCCTTGGCAGTGTTGGGGGAACGGTTGGACTCGATGGGCTTGGAGGGCTTTTCCAACCTCAGTGATTCCAAGATTCTGTTCTGTTCTCTGCCAGCTCCTCCCAGCCTGTGCCCCTGGCTGGTATCTCCACTTCTTCCCTGTCTTTAGGGCTGGAGAAAGTGCAAGTGGTGCCATGGCCAGGACGAGGATCCAAAGGGACAGATGTTCCCGGGAAGTGAAGGGTGTGGAAGGAGAATTTCTTCAACGCGTCAGTGGAAAAGGAAAAAGAATCAAAAAAAGAAAGCCAAGTGTCTTAAGCAATGGTGCTTCCTGCAGAGCCAAACAACACTGAGGACAACTGCCTTTGGGAATTGATGATGTAGAAGAGTTCTTCTACCAGAGGAGGAAGTGAGGAAGTGGGAGGAAGCAAGTCAGCAAGAAAGGCCAATGCTTCTGAGCAGCTTGGCCCATTGAAGTCTGCATTTTATTATTAGAATCATTATTATTTGTATTGTGGCAGCATCAAGTGGCCCCAACTGGAAGAGAGCCTCATTGTACAAGGCACTAAACAAACATGGAATAACAGACACTCCCTTCCCCGTGGGATTTGCTGGCAGAGAAGACACACAGAGGACCACAGCGGACAGGAAATTGTCATTTAATAGCATTCATTGTGAGTGTAAGGGCACTTCTGTGCTAAGGACAGTCTCCCACTACCCTTATTCCCATGTAGGGCCTGACCCAAAACCTGGTGGAGTCAGTGGAAGCACGGACACAACGCAAACCAACATTTATTTGTGCTCCCTTCCTGCCTGTCTGTCCCCACAGCTCCTGATATGCAACAATTCTGGTTTCCAGTCAGCCCTGGCTGGATACAGATGCAGCCTTGAGACAGGAGAGACATGTTCCCACTCCTCCTGGAGCTGGCTAATCTAATTTTAGGTTTGTCAGCCTTGGCTAAGTCCTTTTAAAGGCCAACCCAGGAGGAAAAAGCCAACTGTGCAGCTGTGCAGAGGCCATGCACAAGGACCACAAGTTTCTGATTTCCCTGGCCTTCAGCTTTATGAACTGGGGATTACTGCAGCAGCCTTGAAAGGGAAACTTGAGATACATCCAAGGTTGACAGGTCTCCCTGGATTAAGGTCACTTGCTTTAAAAATCAATTTTTTTCCACATATGTAAGGGGCTGGGACTCACTGTGTGCATCTCCAAGGAAAGTAGGGCAGGAAAGCATATTCTCCAGGGACTCAGATTCTGAAAGATGGTCCTTGTGCTGCCAGATGTGTGACAAATTATAGTTCCAATTTACTCCATTTTTCATGCTTTTATTTTAGTCAGCTGACTGGGACCAGAAGTCCAAGCCTGGCAGATGATGAGCACTTTGAAATCCATTTGAAACAAAGGGAGCTGCAGAGGGAACAACTCCAGAGTTGCTGTGGATGGTGCTCTAAGAGAGGCATCACTCCTTGCTTCAAAGGCAAGGTCCACAACCTTACAGCAGATCACACCAGCAGGTTCCTTGCCCATATTCTGGCTGCTCTTGGACTCACACAGATGATTGGATATTCCCAGTGCTCCTGCTGAGCCTGACAAAAAGTCTCTGCACAGCCCAGCTGAAAAAAAAAACCCCAAAAAATTTAGTGCTCCAACATCGCTCCTTGTGCAACAAGTGAGAGTTTTGCCATTTGCCATGGGCAGAATCAAGGCTGTTGTTGATGGAGGTGGAACAGAGCAACTCAAATCTCAAGCAGAAGACATGAAATGTGCTGCTAGGAACTCCAACTTATGTCACTGCTGCTGACCAAAAAGCCTTGGGCCTTTATTCTCATCCATGAGTGGAACATCTTCAGGGGTCCATTGCCTGCTGGTGTCCCTGGAAGGGTGACATGAGTGCAGGCAAACACAGCAGCTTGTGCCCAGGTCTGTGGCAGCTCTGAGAACAGGAAACTCTCTAGACAATTGTTCAGAGAGATGTAGGCAGGGCACCATTTGTGGGCAGAGACTGAAAAGCAAGAAATCTTTTCCAGCCCAAAGTGACCCCAACCCTTTTTGTTGTGTGCAAAGTATCTACCTTATCTCTCATCTCAACAATGCTGCTTATTCAGAGAAAGACTTATTTTGGCACTTAAGCATCGAAATCAAGCACTCAGCAGTTAAGTTCTCAAAAGGTAGGAAGCACCACTGAGAAAGAAGGATGCTCCCTGAGTCTGTACTGTTCCCTGTGTTACAGTGTTATTCCCTCCTGTGGCTCTGCAGTTTTTCTCGTAAGGCTCCTGTCTCTTTCCATGTACAAACTTGCTCAGTGAACCATTATTCACCCTCTTGTACTTCCTGGCTGTGCAATGTGTGCCCCCATGCCTCACTTACTGCTCACTATTCAAATCCTGCTCTGAACACTCAATTATTCATTTCCTTGGGAGCACTCTTTGGGCACTGATGACAGGCATTAGCAAATTTTATTCTTCACGTTCCCCTGTGAGGTGTGGGGGTGGCATTTGCTTGGGTTATAGATGCCATTTGAGGCAGAGAGAAATCAGCTCTAGGGGTATTCACCAGCTCTGGGTTTGGACACGATGTGTGAGCAATCATGGACCCTGGCAGTGCTGCAACTTCTTAAAGCCCCAATGTCTTTAGATGCACTCAGGAACTTAGTGAATGCAGAATGTATATTTAGTGATGATCTGGGAGTCTTTCATCCAAGTGACTTGCCTAATACTGCTCAAAAATTCAGTGGCAGAGGCAAGGATTTTACAGGCATTTTTTCCAGGTTGGGTTTCAGCTGCATTAACTGGTTCTCTTTCTAATTTCCTCCTTAATTCACTACATGTTTCCCATCTCCTGCAGCAAATGGAGCAGGGGCTGTCAGGTTATAGCTTCCATCCAGCCTTTATTCACCCCTTGAAAAGTTCTTGTCTGCATGTTGATAGAAACTGAGGAGAAAACAAGGACGTGGCAATAAAATGCGTGAGAAATGTTTTTGTGGGGGCCAGAGCAAATTGACTGACAGATCATCAGATCTGTCTTCTCTGGTTCCTTCCAGAATGGTTTCACTAGAATTAATCTAAATCAAAGAGTAAATAAAACCTCAAGGCAAACCAGACTGTGGCAGGCCTTTGACATAAAATTTTCAGCTCAAGTGATGAAAGTATGGTGAAGATTTCAGCAAGTCTTGGCATCAGGGCAGAGCTGTAGCACCAACTCTGAGAGGCACGTTCGACTCACACAAGTGACCTCATAGTGTTTTGCAACCAAAGAAAGTGAGATGAGACAGTGATATTAAAGGTATTAAATCATTAAAGATTGCAGAGGTGGTAATCTTTGGTTCAAAGGCTGGTGGAGATGCTGGAGATAGGGCTGAGCACTGCATCCATCAGCTGGGACACCACAGTGCCTGTGGCTATTGGCCTCTACAGTGCCGAGATTCCTAGGGAGAAAGCTGGGCCAAGGCTCTGCAGCTCTTCCATTTCATTTCTTGAGATGGATTTCTGGGTGTGGAAGTAGTTTATAACAAAAATGGAATCACTGCCATGTATCTTTTAAAAATAAACAGGCCTTAAAGGGAAAGCTCTGCTTCAGCAGAAGTGGGGCTGACTCGAGGGACTCGTGATGTGGGCACTGAAGTGAGGGAGCAGGAGAAGAAACATGGAACAAGTTCTGCCTTGAAAAAGGCAATGGGAGTCAGGGAAGAGGGTGAAGAGGGTGTGTTTAACAAGGTGGAGGGAGTCATGGCAAGGGGAGCACTCCAGTAAGGTAGGAAACACTGTTCGGGAGATGCTGGTGATGTGCCTTGGCTGTGTGCACCTGCACAAACCAGACATCAGTCAGGACACAAAACTGGGCTATGATCAGCAGGCAAAGGCTCTCCTTCAGGATTTATCAGCATGGGTCTAAGCTCTTTACCAAGACTAAAGCAATGCCACTCTTTCTAGTGGCAGGTACTAACCACAGAGGTCCTTGATACTGCACATTCCAAAAAAATGGAATAACCTCTTCAAGGTTGAATATAAGATGCTTAGTTCAGCTTTGCCTCAGCACAACTCTTCCCCCAGCACATCCTTTGGGACAGGTGGGATTAATATCCAACAGTTCCTTTTAATTGCTGGGCAATAGGGAAATTTTCACCACTGGATATATATTGCTCTTAAACGTTTCCTCTAAAACGTCTCCTGTTTAGAGAATAGAGTAACAGCCATCCCTTAATATTATATATTTAAACATCATGATAAAAGTTCTCTCTGGGGATTTTGACAACACACTATTCCACCAATATTATAATGGATGGTTTTCTTCTTTTAAATGCCTCACCATTAAAGTTTAACCAGCAATACTTACTTTCATTCTAAACTTATTTTTCTCCTTGACAGATTGGATACTTAGTTTGGATTTGTTAACATTGCTGGTCATAAAAATGTCTGCTTCAAAGAAACTGATAGATACTGTCCTTAGGAAATTGGGCTTTGATGCCTTATTTGATTTCCATGGCAAAATAAGTTCATACTTTCTTTTTTGGAAAAAAAATTAGGTACTGTACAGAGCAAGCTGAGAAGCTCATGCCCCTTTTTATTTGCCTGAAATTTCAGTTTATATCAACCATAATAGGTTGTGTACCTCAGAAAAGTCCTATCTCAGGACTGGCCTTTTTAACAACCAGGGGGCATTTGTGGAATTTCTGATGTAGCTTCAGGTGTTTGCAAGACTTTCTCTCTTCTAATCCTTAAAGAATATGTACAAGGAGTAACCAGAAATGAAATTGCAACAAAGGCTCACATCTTTACATCAGGGTTATTTATGGCATCACGTATCTTAACCAACAGTCTGGTTAATGTCCTTCATAGTGGGAAGTTCTCCTTCCAATCCTCGTGGTCTTACTTTCAATCTCACAATATTAATATTTCTCTTTATTTCGCAGTTTGCTTCCAAAAATTAATTCTTGCCATAAATTTGGAAAGGGAAGGCTCACCTTGTGAATTCTCATGCTTCAAGACAAGTATACATTTATTTTGAACCTTAAACCAAAAGGTGCTGCAAAGAAGGAGGGATGAGCCTGACATAATTTTTCTTACATTCCATTTGTCCTTCTTTTGATATATTCAGACTCTCTTAGAGGAGTCTCTGTGATCGTGACAAGCTTTGTGCTTCAGGAACAAACATGGGAGGAAAATCTCCTTGACCCCCTTAGTGCCTGATGGGTGAGAGTGTTGTTAAGAGTTACAGCACAGAAAGAAAACCAGTGATTCAAAGGCTTGCAAGAAATATTCACAGGGGGGAAAATGCTGAGCAAGGACATTCAGGATTTCTTTAACATCATTTCCTTCCAAGAGCTTCTGTCGTTACCCTCTGCTCCAGAGCTGAGCTGCAGCACCTACTGAGGAGCTTCTTCCTAGCTCAGACAAAGGCAACAGGCAACACTTAGGATTTGAAAACACTGGCAAAGAAAGAAGCAGCCCACAAATAGGCGGTAAAAAGCCCTACAACATCGCAGCAAACATTTCCTAATTTACTGCAATGCCAGAAGATGAGTCACCCCAGTGTTCCTGTTGCATAATCTTCCCCACAGCTCAGGAGAGTGAAACCAGAGAAGCAAAGGTCTCGCTGGGCTTTCAGTGACATTTATGTTTAGACTGAACTTTCAGTTAGGAAAGTGTGAGCTTTTCTCTGATGACAAAGGGGGGGAACTGATTAAGGTGTTCTTTGGGAAATGATAAACTACTGAGTGTACAGATTGTCATCTTCCTAAACCCCCGGCCAGACCACGGGCTCCTTTGCCCTTCCTGACTTCCAGACAGGTCTCCCCATGCCACTGTGACCTGTTCAGCCTTGCCTGGTGCCTGGGGAGCACAGCTGGGCCCTGAGAGCTGTAAAACCCCTCCAGACAAAGCACGGCCATCCCTCAAGGCTTGGTTAACCTGGGGAGGGATCGTGGGGCTCCCCAGACCTTTCGGTGGCAGCAGGAGGGCTGGAAACTCCAGGCACGTGTTTGCTCTGCCTCAGCATCGTGGCCGTGGTAGATCCAAGCCTTCCCAAGGCAGCAGGATCTCCCAGGCATGCAGGGAGCCCTGGGCACAAGCACGGCTGTGCTGCCTGTGCACTCACCAGGGAAATTCCACCCGGGAGAAGGGAGTCAGACAGGAGCAGGCAGTGAGGGTCACTGCTCAGAGCCCCTAAGAACTGCTAGGTATGTACAGCGGTGTATTTTGGGGTCTAATCTACTTTTTATTCCTTAAAATCAAGTCAAGTGAATTAGGGAATGCTGCACATCTTCAGAAGAATGTCAGGCTGAGGGCTGCATTCCTGCTAGGCCGTGTTACCCTGGGTTAGTGCCTGGTCCCAGGCATTTTTCTGTGCTGATTTGGTTGAATGTTGTTTCAGAGGAGCCGGTGTGAGCAGCACAGGAGTCCTCCACACCTCAGCAACTTTCTGCTCTCTGTTCCACCAGAATGAACCAGGTTAGTTCCTCCTTCTGGGCACCATTACTACAGGCAATGTAATTTCTTCCCTTCTCTTACGAGAGTAGAAAAATTTCCTTTATTCAGCGAGACAAAAAAAAAAAAAAGCACCAAGTATTCTGAGGGTAGTTTTGTTTTTCTCAGCATTTCTGTGGGATTTCCAGTGCCATTTCACATCCCCCTCCCTCCAGCTGATGACCTAAATGAGCTGCCAATGGCCAAAAATATTTGTTGAGTACTTGTGTGGAAGAAATGCCCTTTTGGGAAGGGATGGGAGCTTCTGAGCACAGCCGGGGCTCTGCAGGTGCTGGCCCTGGTTCAGGGCAGAGCCATCTCTTCCCCGCAGCAGGGATTTCTCCTGCTGGCTCCTGCCCCGTGCTCTGCCCTCTCGCCGTCTGCATCCGAGCACGGATCAAATGGATCAAACAATCCATGGGCTCGGCCTCGAGGAGGAAAGCGGGTGATCCCCAGGTGATCAACAACAGCTGCTGGTGAGAGCCACGGGTAATCCCGAAACTAAAGAGGCTTTAGGGTTTGAAAACAAAAGGACGGAGCGAGGGCAATCTCAGTCACACGGGGAACACTGAAAGCCTTGGGTTAAGCTCAGTGAAATGAAGGTTCCTCGCGTTTTTCAGTGGAGACCACAAAGCCAAGAGGCAGCTGCCTGTGGGTGAGAAAGGCTGCCTGACTCACCACCTCCAGCGTGCCACCATGGCATAGGAGCGCGGAGGGAAGCGCAGCCTCATCCCTCCGAGCCAGGCTCAAGCTGGAGTAGGAGCACATGCCAGAAAGGGGAACAAAAACTCATCAACTCAACCACAGCTGTGGTAGAGAAAGGAAGATGGGGTTTCACAGCCTCTCTGCTCTCACATCAGCGCTGCACAGCACAGGGAAGGAGCCGTAACCCACACTGCTCCCACCCTGGCATTGCCTCCCAGGGCTGGGACACAGCCTTGCACCATTCCCCCGATGGAGCCGAATGCTTGTGTTATTTGGGTAAGAGTAGGGATGGAAGGCTCTGCCAGCAGGCAAAGGCATCAAGGCATGGGTGCCTCCTACATTCCTAAAGCCATTACATTAAATGGAAAGCCATCCAGCAGAAGAAGAACAAACTGGGTGAATTGGGAAAATACAGGTTTAGCTGGCAGCCTGAACAGAGAGAGAAAGGACCTTTGGTGGTGAAGATGATGTTGAGATCGCCCTGATCTGCTCTGTCAGCTGCACGATACAGCAAAAGCTGAAACTGTGAACTTAGTATCTACCTGAGAGGCCATAATTCCTACCATAAATTATTCCTGTCATGCTCTCTGCACTGAAGGTTTCATCTAAGGAGTGCAAGTCTCCATGAGCAGGATGGGGGCACAGCTCATTCAGAGATACAAAGTGGTTTGGAAATTATGGGGATACCGACCCAAAAGGAAACTTTATTAATCATAGGTATTCTGCATGAAAATACTTGTGGGATTTTGGGATGGGAGGAGGGAAATGTCTTCAGAATTGCTGAAGGAATGACAATTTTCAATGCTAAGTCTCAGCTTGAAGCAGGTGTTTGTGGCCAAGCTATTAAATGGTTTCTGATGGAAAGACTGGCATCACCTTAACTGCAGTAACACTGGCAGGGGCTGCTGAGACTGGTACTCAAATCAGCTGGGGCTGCAGAAATGGGAAACAGCCTCTTGTTTGTTCCTCATTCTGAAGCAGGGAGGGCATATGTGCCTCCTGTGGCACAGCCCCTTCCTCTTGTATCCTCTAATCTGTAATCTTCAATATCCTGTTTTAAGTGGAAGTTAAGATTTTAGCTTCATGAGGCTGCCTACAAACTGGGAGGATGAAACTGAAGCCAAGCATTGATGCACATCAAGTTTAAAGTCCTTCAAAACAAATACATGTTCAAGTATTCACTCAAATCCATTCTGTATCAGGAAAAAAAGTATAAAGATGATTCAGTGTTTTGATCAGCAAAGACAGATTTAAGCATACACTTAATTAATTCAAAAATTTTGTGCCCAAGGCCTGCTCCAAAAGTGTTACAAGATGTTCCTTTTTACAGAAGATCTTGTAGAGAATTCTCTTTGCAGAGTCTCATGTTATTCTATCTTAATTCATTACAGGCTAGACTTTGCCACTTCCATTAATGCAAAACCATCCCTTCATGTCGAGCTGAAAATAGCTAAAAGCAAAAATCTAATTTAACCCTTAAAACAAGCAGAGTGTTTGGAAGGATATGTTACCAGAGAGGAGGCTGTGCCTGTGCTCTGTTTGATCTGTGCTAACTGAGGAGTGTTCAGGCCTGGGACATGTATTGTTCACTGGAAATCAAATTGCACCCTGTCATAACAGTCTATTCACAGCCCTGAATTTCTGCAGAACTTCACCTCTTTGCTAGAAGATAACATTTCTCTTTCCTCCCAAGGTTAAAATAGCTTCCTTTCTTGCAGCCCTGCATACAATGGTGCTATTGCTTGACAGGGATGTCAACTTCCCTTGACTATTAAGGAGAGGGGAAATGTCTTTGTTACACATTTCTGTTCTCCTTTCATCCTCTTCAGAGAGGCCCCCAGCTCAATCTAAACAAAATAAAGCCAGGCTATCAGTTAAAAACAAAACAATTTTGAAAACTCTTTGATCTCCCTGGCTTCCTGTTAAATATACAATCGACTGTTTCTCCACATCCTCGACCACTACAGATCTGATTTTTCTCTGCAGTTTATGTTGACTTTGGCACCACACAAAATTAACATATCATTGGCTATAACATCTCTTAAAGGCAAGGAAATCCCACCCCTCCTCAGCTTCACCTTTGCCTTTCTGTGTTCTCTGCTTTCAATCCAGCCACCATTCTGTTTGTGTACAGGGACCCTCGGGTTGTCTGTTGTCTGTTGTCAGACTCCTGTTGGTGACTCCTGTCAGTCCATCTCCCCCTGTCCCCAGGCCAGTGAAGACTGTTAGCTCTGAAAAAACTCAGCATCTCTTTTCCTTTGTATCTACACATCTTTTTTCCCCCTGAGAAGTTCCTCCTGCCCTGCTCTGCCAGTACTGCTACCAGGGACTCTGTTGACTTTGGTCTTCTCCTCCACCACTTTTTCCACTCCTGCCCTTGCCTTGCACCATCCCTGCAAGGCTGGGCCTGACTTGCCTTTATCCTTCCCATCCTCCTCACCTCTGCCTCTTCCTCTGGTGTTGGGTTAACATTCACAGTCCAGGATCTTGGAGGTCTTTTCTTAATGGTTCTGTGATTCTGTGAAGCTCAGTTGCATCTCAGCCCTGCCCTTCTCCCTTTGCAGAATTTCAGCTTTTCCAGTCTATTCATAAGGAATTTCTTTTGTCTCAAAGGGCTTTATGCCTTCATCCTCACCCCATTGTCATTTGAACAATTCAGTGCCTTTTTTTCTTTTCCTTTTCTGTTTCTTTGGGAGGGTGACAATGAGTGGATGGGAATAGGACAGTTTGCTGTCAATTTTCTGCTCCTTGAATTTATCTCAACTGTCCAGTGTTCATCAGCTTTGGTGAGTTAATGACTCAGACAGCTTTTGTTAATGATTTAGGCTGAGGAGGGAGTTGTATCTGATAGAGATGAATAGATTGTAAGGTATTTAGGTCTTACTGTACTTGTGCAAAGAACTGCACCTAATGTATGGAGTTCTACAAGTAGCAACAGGAAGTTTAATCCTCTATACTGGCAAACTGTTGACTTGGTCTCTTCCGGCATTAATTACACTGAAAAACGTTGTAGCTTTCAGGACTAACCACTCTATTAAGTGTAGCATTTTAAGCAAGAGAAATGTTTGCACACAATGGAAAGACACATAATGTTGCTCCATGCACAAATCAGATAAATTGTTCTGTAGCTTTAGTGACAGCAGAGACAAAAGGCTCTGTCTCCCTCATTGTGGCAGCAACATCTGGGTGGCTGCCTTCACATTTCTCCCCTGACTTGAGGCCTCTCCATGTCCCTAAAGCAGGGAAAGAACATTGTTTCACACACCTCAGGTAGCCCCAAGATGGGCCAAGGCCCGAAGGGGCTGGGAGGGTGCAATGGATGTGAGTTTTGCCATGACAGTACAGAAGTGGTGATTGAGTTTGCACACAGGGAGATGTGCTGTCACAATAATGGATCTCAAGGGGCTTTGAGTGCCTGATCAGGGAATTATTTCACAACTTGCCCCATTTCCATTCTTGCCTCAGAGATATTCTATAAAATGAAGCCAAATAATTCATAAAATAAAGGGCCCAGAATATCCAAATTGCTCTGCAGAAGAGTCCCTCAGGTTACCAAGTACCAACCCAAAGCAGAGCAAAGGCTGAACTCTCAGCTTCCATAAATCCACTCAAATTCTGCCTTGCACTGCAGCAGCTTTGGGATCATCCTGCCTGGCAGAGCTCTCCAGACCTCAGTAGCAATGATCCTTTTCAGGATTCTCCTTCCATCAAAGCCCAAATTGATGATGAAAAAATGACATTGATTTCCCTGCTCACAGCACCCTCACAGCCTCTTCCCCCCTGCTCCCCAGCCCCCTTTCTATAGCAACTGGGGACCACTGAGATCTGGGTGCTTCAGACCCTCAGGTTACAGCTCAATAGTCTTTGAGGAAAACTGGTAACTCTCAGAACAGTCAGAAGACTTAAAAACAAGCTGAGTAATTTCAAACATGCCTCAATCTCCACCTCAGCAAGCTTGGTTAAGTTTTTAAGAAACAA
This sequence comes from Erpornis zantholeuca, assembly GCA_013400515.1. Lineage (NCBI taxonomy): Eukaryota > Metazoa > Chordata > Aves > Passeriformes > Timaliidae > Erpornis > Erpornis zantholeuca. The sequence continues at coordinate 287,852 of VZTN01005272.1, read as the reverse complement.
GCCAGAAAGCAATGCAAACCCCAAACCAGAAATCAGAGTTGAAGACAACCATCTTTGCAAATTCCGTTTCTAACCAGGCTTCCTTTTTTTTTAGGAATTGAGCAGCTCTTTGGGAAATTCTGTGAACCCTTTGGTTTGTCATTGCTGCATCTGGGCTGAGCCAGTGATGGCACAGGAGGTGAGGCATCCATTTCTCTTCTCCTGAGGCAGCTTCACTAAAACAAAGGTCAGCCAGGAGATCATTCCCTATGGACCTGTCCATTAACCTTCATCTAACATGGAATGGAAAAAACATTTTCTGTCTTGATCTAAATTGTAAATGTACAAATATTTTCTGTACCCTCTTGCTATAAAAATATTCTTACTTTCAGGAGTTTGCCTACAAAGGTCAAGGGTTCTGGGCTTACACCATAACAATTATGCAATATTGCAAGGGATAACGAAATATATATGTATTTTGAAATATGAATGTGTATGAGAAAGTGAGGAATTGATGGACATTTAATAACTGAGATACAGCATTCTGTTTTTTTCAACCCAAGGACCTTTAACAACGTGGGGTAGTGGAATGGGATGGGCTTTAGGGTCTATTCCAACCCAAACCATTCTGGAATCCTTTACAAACCCTGATTTCCTGCCTGTGATGGGTTTTGTATCAGGCCCCCCAAAATAAAGAAGCCAGATCTCTTTTCCCCAGCTCCCTCATTGCACTGGAGGCATAAATTACATTTTACTTTCTGCAACTTGGGGAGCTGCAAACAACTCTGGTGCCTTAGGGGTAGGCGGGGAAAAAAAGTGTGGCTGATTCTAAATAAAAGTTTCTGTCAGATCAACCCTGATAGCAGAGATAATGGCAGTGATCACATGGGAATAGACTCAGGCTTTGGTTTAATCATCGTTCAGTATCAGCTGCACCGATCCAGTTCTGCATGACTAAGTCAAATAAATGTTAGGTAACTGAAATTATCTCCTTGCTTTTCACTCCCCCCTCCACTACTCACAGTTGGTTTCAGGGACTTTCAAATGCGTAAAATATAAAGGACATCTGTAAGTGCTGATAACAAACAGAGGACAGAGTTTTTGTGAAGAGGTATCTGCAAGTTAAGCTATGAAAGAGATTTCTAAAGGCAAGAAATAGTCCTAAGGTCATAAAAATCACATGTGCCTTTGAAAATTTCTCTCAAGGCTGTACCCAGCTGCCTAAATTGGCTTCCATTCACTTCACAGGGCCTCTCTAAGTGCTGGAGCATGTGATTTTCAATTCTACTCTCAACAGCTTGGGAGGGGAAAGACCACCAATATTGAAAAAATGACTTTGATACATTACAGAAAGTTACATTACACTTGTAACTAGTGATGTGACATTTTCATTTAAAAAAATCCCCAAAATCTCACATCAAAATCAACAGGCAGCCCTGAGGTTTGGTTTGAAATCTTGATCCAGATCCAAGTTATGCTGCTTAGTTTATCCTAAAAGAAAGAATAAATGTGTATGATCCCAGTGTGTTACAATAAGGCAGCATCCTTTATTTGTTCAGTATCTCAGGTAAATTCATAATTAATTGGATTTTCTCCACAGCTCTGGTTTCTTCCTACCCTTCAGGAACTGACTGCAAACTCACACAGGTGATGTTTCTTAAATCCATAACTCCCAGAAGCACAGAATTGCATCAGAACCTCCACCTTCAGCTCACCTCAGCTCACCTCACCTCATCTCTTACCTGGGCCCAGACAAGGTAGGAAACATGACCCCTCTGACATGCAGCAAAAGCAGTTGGAAGGAAACAACATTATTATTTTAATTTATTTGCTACAATTTCAGACCCATTCGAAAGGGTCTTAACCCAGGAGTTGTCAATGTTTGAGATGGCAGTTCTGCCTTCAGCCCCCACACCAAGCACTACACTATGTATTTAAACTGAATTGGATTTAAGTTTAGTTTTAATTTAGGGCAGCCTGCCCAGATTTCTTTCCCCTCTGCTGACAAACTTGGCAATGCTTTTACAGGGCCCTGAGAGCATTTCAGCCTCGCTTGCAAAGAGCCTTCACACAAAGCACTTTATTTCTCCCCAGAACAAATAAACAAGGAGTAAACATCCCTTCTCTCACACACACGGAGCATTTCCTTGTCATTCTCTTCCCATTTGTGCCATTTCTACTGCCCAAGTGGGACTTGAGCTTTATGAAAATGTTAGGAAAAGGCAAAACTGCATTTTTGCAACAGTAAGGACTCAGAGGATGACTTAAAGGAAAAAATAAACCCAAGGTTTTTTGTATGTTTACATGCACAGCTTGTGGACTCTCTCCAGTTCAGCTGTGTTTGAGGATCCCAACAGTAAAGGGACTGTGCTCTGTTCAAAATGCAGTGAAACCTGGAAGGGAAGAGCAGGCAGATTGTGGTGGTTTGATTTTCCCCTTTTTGTCTTGAAGAATGCACTCTCTTGGGTTACACATTAAACTGTCAGGAGGCAAAATCAACACTTGGGATTCTACATGAAGCTTGAAACGTTGCTCCCCAGAGCATGGCCATGCAGAGCTTCTCCCATAAATCTTCAAGTTGTTTCCCTTATCTAAGCAAGCTATGTATAAATATTAACATATTATTCATGGGCAAATAATTCCATGCCACTCCTTGCTGCTGCTGCTGCTGCTGCCTTGAAGAGGATTCTTGGTTCAGATGAGAATGACAGTCCCTTTGTGAGGCCTTCAATGCATTTTAGGTTAAAAGAATTTTAACAAAAAAATTAAAAAAAAAAAAAGAGGGTAACTTAATTAAGTAAACCTCAAAAATGAAGAAGTGGCCTTTAACTGTTGGTTTTAATGTAGGGGAGCCACCACCACATAAAAACTACTGACTAAACTCTATAGTAACTGCAATTAGACAACTCCCACTTGACTTGGGTGAGGTAGGGCTGAGATCCAAAGCTGTGTGCATGGATGGATGTTGTGAGAAGCCTTGAGCTCTGCCCAGGTTCAGCCCAAATGTTGGACCAAACAATGTCAGGTACAGAGTTTGAACCTAATCAGGATCTCCCTGTAGTGCTGGGGGGTCAGTTTGGCCAGGTTGGTTTCTGTTTTCCAAGACTGGGGAACAATGTTGGGATTTTCCCCTTCAATACAGGTGTATTTTTTTTCATTAAAATGTTCCTTGAGAATAGCTCTTGTGCACAAGGAAAAGTGTGTTCCTCCAGAAGAGGATTCTTCCTGCAGAGGGCTGGACATGCCAGCAGTTGTGGAGAAGAAGCCATTGCAAGTGGAACATGTGAAAACAGGGGCCTATTCATAAAAATAATATATTTCTATTTACTCATTCAAAGCCTTTGCTCAGGAGCTTTTTTAAAGTTCAGCTGGATAGAAAATGCCCACTTCCAAACCAAAACGAAGACTTTAACAGATGTTCCCTGGCAAAGAAAAGGGTGCAGACACAGCAAGGAATTCAGAAGGGACAGACAGTCATATATGGACACAGGAATCTCAAATAAATGTTTGTGGCTGGGAGCTGGAGTTTTTGTGTTACCTGTAATGAGCCTCTGGTTTTGGGGTTTGGCCTATTCCTTTCTTTTTTCCTGATTGCAGCTTTTGGTGCTTCTTGTACTAGAGGAGACAAAGTGTGGAATTTCACCAGCATCTCAGTCCCTCCAGCAACCAGAGCAGGGAAACGTCTCATCCCTAAAACTGAGAATTTGGACTTTATTTGTTAGCTGTGCTCAAACCCCATGAAATTCCAGGTTGCCAGACTGGGCCAGGGCCATGTTTGTGTGTGTGTGCAGTCACACTGAGAGCAGCCTGACAGCAGCTCCTTGTATGCAAAGTTTGCAGGTGCTGCCTCCTCACAGCCGGGTGTTGAAAATCCTCCATTCCATACCTCAGGACATCAACACATCCCACTGGGTGGCCACCCCAGTGACAGTTTTATCTCCAGCTTAATTAAAAGCATATTAATTTCAGGCTGTTGGCACATTTGGAAAGATTAGATCAGGCCTTATCCCAGTGACTGTGGTTCAGGGGAGGGCTCAGCCTCAGGAGGCTTTTGTGTCCCTGTGTGTCCCCTTCCTGTGCTCCCACAGCCATGCAGGAAAGTGTCCCCAGCGAGATGCTTTATTTTGTCTCATGAAACTACAAAACCAAGCAAAGAACTGTCCTCCAGACCATTGCCTGCTGTCTCCCTTCACACTTGTAAACCGTGCTAGGAGTTACCATGTAGAGGCCCATGAAGAGTCCAGAGCCAAGCCTCGGGCAGCCAAGGAAAAGCAGAGCTGGGATTCCCTCTGCAGCCTCTGAAGGTGTTTGTGGGGAGGGCTGTGGGGCCCTGCCCAGCAGCACGTGCCGTGTTAGTGAAGCAGAGCTCGGCCGCTTCCCGTGCAGCTGTGAGTGCCCCGAGCAGCCCCGACCCCAGGGGAGCAGCCAGGGCCCCCCAGCTCCTGCACACCACAAACACCCCCCGAGGCTGAGGCTGCCTCGCCTCTCACAGCAGCACTGTGACACAGAGGGGAAAACTCACATTTCCTGGGAGATCACTCACCTGCCCCAACCTCAGCACTGCCCTTTCCCTTCCCGGCAAGAGCCGCGGAGCTCATAAAAGAAATAATGAGGGAATTGTTATTTTCAGTGGGTAATTTCAGTTCTTCTTCTGAACAGCTCTATCCTGTGCCCCAGATGGGCCATGGGGGCCTGGGGAAGGCTACTCAGAAAGGTAAGTCAGAAGCAGAGAGGTTTTGGAGTGCGGGAATGGCCTGTCCACAGCTCTCCAGGGAGGTCAACTCCAGTTCAGGAGCACCTACACAAATAACTGCCAGAAACTGGGAGTGTTTTAGAAGGATCACTCTGGACGTGCTGCTGCCTTGTATTTTTTCCTTAGGCAAGAGGTGCTGCCGTGGTAACAGAAAGGATTCTGGCTTAACTAGAAGCGGTTGTGTGATTTTTGCACCACTGAGCCTCTTGGAACAGGCAGGTGAGTTGGCTTGTGTGTATGAAGCATTAGGAATTTCCAACAAAACAACTTTTTATTGAGTGTGCATGTTTTCTCATCTGCAGAGAAGAATAATTGTGGTACCCTGCAAGGATTTGACTGAGCTGTGTATTTCACAGAGCTGACATTAATGCTGAAGACATTAACTTAGAAAGGCCTTGCTTTTTTCATGACTCACACCAGAAGTTATTTTCCTGTAGGTTTGTTCTGAGTGATTAAGATAGGTTTCCTTGCATATAAATGCTGTTCTACACATAAAGATATATATATACATTACCTTCACCAGGGAAAGCTCCCACACTTTCCCTTGTTTATGCATATTATATGTGACATAGATTCCAAGTTAAATGTCACAGCCTGTGACAAGGTAAGGAATGAAGAAAACCCAATTTAAAACTCCTCATTTTCAGTGCTGCCCATCTGAGCCTTCATGGAGAACATTGGACAAGAGGAGTTGAGGCCAGCACCCTGTCTGCTGTGAGCTTCCCAGCTTGTCCACCTGCATCTTCAGTGCTGTTGTAAAACTCCCTTTCCACATTCAGGTAGGAAATTGTGTGTACTATTTCAGCCAGTGAGGGAGAGATGGGGGCAGCACCTCAGAAGCTGCTTCTCAACCACTCCCTGATTTTGAACCCAGCCACAATGGCACGTTGGGCCAGCCTGGGAGCTGTTTGAGCAGGCACCAGGCTCCCTCAGAGCCCGAGCCCAGGCAGGGAGCAGCATGCTCTGGCCATGCTGCCTCCATCCTGCCTGTCCCAGCTCGCCCTGCGTGCAGAGAGGTGGGAGCTCATGGAAGCACCTTCCTGTCTGCCCCAAAATCCCTTCTCACTACTCAAAGGATATAAAGGGAACATGGAGCAAAGCACAGAACAATTCTTCAGTCTCTGAAGCTGTTAAAAATATTTCTGGTAAAGGTACATATATGCACAGCTGAGCTCCAGTGAACACCTTCTTGTTTCTCATGCTAATTTTATATTGTTCCTGAAGCAGAGCCTGATTTTTCTCTTTGTGAAAAGAGAATTTTAATTCTGGTCCGTCCTTTTCATTAATCATATCAAAACCCAAGGTATGCAGATAGTTTTTTTCAGTAATTTTAAGGTGCTAGTGTATTAGTAAAAGGTTAAGAAATGCAAAATAGCTGTAAAGGGTTTGGTTTTTTTCTTGAAGTGATCAGATTTCCCACATTATTGCAGACTACCTATATCCTTATTTCTCAGAGCAAACTGTGACCCTGAACTTCCACTATTCCAAACCCAATAAAAGATAACGACTTTTAAAAAGTAAAGAACAAATTGTTTCACAAACAATGAGCACAATCACAAAAAAAAGCATAAACTTCTCCTGCCTAGTGGTGGCTTCCAAGACATCAGACATTTTGTAAACCAGCAATCGGATCCAGACCACGCAGAATTGGGATGGTCCTGCTTTTCCTGTTAATTTTTCCACTATGAGAGCGTCCAAAACTCTCTGAAATAAAGGATTACTGTCTAGGGGTTCAGAAAGTCATATTTTCATAGAACAGTTCATTCTGACAGGTAGCCCCAGCAAGCACACAAGCTGTTCCATTAAATGTCATGGCCTTAAGCTTAAAAATGCATCCCACATCCCAAGCCCAACTGTTTGTTTGTTTTCAGGAGTGTGTTCAGTGCTGCTGTGGCCCAGAGTTTAGATCAGTGGTTTAGCTGCCTAGACCTCACTTAGAGATTGTAAGCAAGTGAGAACCAGTTTAGTTTAGTGTTTAGCAAATTATCTTCACCCTTTTGCCACTAAATCACTGTACAAGCACAAGCAAACCACTCAGCTCTTCCTCTCCTTCCCTTTATTCAAATGTACCCAGGCCATCACTTGTGATATGACTGTAAGGAGTGAAGATCAGCCCATGACTATGGACAGAAAATTCTAGAAGCTGTGCTTCTAGAACCAAGGTCACAGAATGAATTCTGAGCGTAGCAATGAGATTTGAGTATTATCAAACTCTTTCTGGATAAAAAAAGAATGGGGTAGTGCCCATGATTTTCAATCCAGAACAGCCAGAAAGAAATGTTGGTCCCCAACAGAAATCTGCTCTGGGATCACCCTGATGTAGTATGGAGTTACCAGATCTGAGGCAGGTCCTTCAGGCTCTGGGCTTACAAAATGTGCTGGGCCAAGAACTGAGAAAATAGAAAAAGATGATTTAACTTCACCCCATTTCAAAATGTAGTAAGAACGTATTTCTACATTAAAAAATGTATTTAACTTCCCCATCTGTGTTTCACTTGGTTCACATATTCAAGTTTTCTAAAGGTGTGAACACCTTTTAAATAAGAGTTCAGATCCTTAAATAATCACAAACTATCAGACACTTGGCCTTTTCAGAAAAACGCAAATATACAGCAAGTCAGTAATTGAGGCATCCTGCTTTTAGTGTAAATAGTGTCAATATTTTTTTTGCATTGTTTTAGAGGTATTGAGGAGATATTTCCTCAAATGATGTTGGGATCATCTACAGGGGTTCCACATCTTTGTACTTCAGGCATCTCAAACGAGGCAGCCAAAACCTGGGTCAGGGCAATGGTCCAAAATTTTAGTGGTGAGCCTCCAAAATTCAAGACACTCAGGGAATGCATCTTGGGGAATAATATGAGAATGCTGTAGGAAAAAAAAAAAAAAAAGAGAAGGGCATATTTAATTTGTATCCAATATTAATATTTCAAAAATTGATACTGTCACTTTGGAATAAACCCGTGTTTGAAATGCCTATGAAAGCCAAGGCAGTTGCCTCAGAGCCTCAGACACTGTCTGATCCCATCGGTTCTTAAGTTGCCACGAGGCAATCTGGATGGCTGGCTGCTCCAAATCCACAGGCACGGGGAGGTTTGGGATGCCGGCTTTCGAGGAGTCTCCCCACTTGCTTACACTGGATCCTGGAATATGAGAATGTGGGCTGGCAAGAACCCACGTGTCTGGGAGCTGCCGAGCAACCCCGCAGGCTTCCCAAATTCGGGCTCACCACCGTCCTTTCTGATAGGATGGGGAAAAGTGGGAAGCATATCTCAGCTTGAAAGCTCAGAATTCAGGAGCCAGGTCCCACAAAACTTTCCCCCCGTTGCTCCTGGGCAGCTGTTGCAGGGAGATGAGAACCAGCTGGAGTTGAGAAAAGGAACCAGCCTTGTTGGAGGCACCTGGTGACTCTGCAGGTGGCTAGGAGCCTTCTTGTTGCTTGCTCAGCACCATTTTAGGGTAGTTTAACAGAGAACTGCTGCTTTGAAGGAGCTGAAGTTTATATGTTTTTTTAGCACTTGGGCTGCCTTTCAGCATTGGAGGGGGTGATGCTTGAGACCAGGGAGTGTGACAGCCCAGTCTGCCCAGAGATGGAAAGTTAGAAACTGGAAATGTACCTGGATGCCACCCTGAGTCAGCCCAAACCGAAGCATCTCTACAAAACACCTAGATGTGAACAAATTGCCGTCCTCTGACAAAAATATTCCGTCTGAGAATTTCTGACCAGCTCCGTGGTAAACACCTCCAGGGTGTCGTTTGTGTCTGATACAGGGCAAAAATTATTCGGGTACCTGTTGCTCGGGGTGGAAAGATGAGGGAATGGAATAGTAAATTAAAGGGGTTGAAACGAAAAGCAGCTGATTGTCTGAGCACGGCTGGCCAAACTGTGTTCACGGATCTGTGTGGGAAAGCGCCTTTCCATGGACGAAACGACCGTGGCAGGGGCTGCAGCCACCCTGTGAACCCTCTTGTCCCCTTCCCTCATCGAGGGGGCTTTACGCTTGTGGGGCTTTACAGATGGGGGGCTTTACACTCGTGTTTATTTTCCCTGCCTCCCCTCGGTGGGGTTTGTCCGGGCACCTCTCCTTGTCCTGCTCCTGAGCTTTTCTCCCCTCCCTGCGGGCCCAGGGCCCTGCGCACCGCGATCTCCCTCGCAGCACCGGGGCCTCCGCGGGCGGCGATGGAGGCGCGGAGTTCCCGACGGGCCGGCCGCCTCCCCGCCCTCCTTCCATCCTCCCTCCCTCCCTCCCTCGGCGGCGTGTTTGGGAGGGAAGGAGGGGGTGGAAGCCGGGCCGGGGCGGCCAGCAGGCAATTTGCATGAGAGACAGACTGGGAATGAGCTGGAGTGGGCGCCTCTCCGCGCACACAGAGCGGGGCAGGAGGGGGAGGAGGAGGGAGCTGCCGCCGCCGCCGCTGCCGGGGAGAGGCGGCGAACTCCGGGCAAAGTTTGGAGCCGCGGGCCCGCGGCGCTGAGGCAGCGGCGGGGCGGGGAGC
>VZTN01005272.1:179376-278557 GCA_013400515.1 Erpornis zantholeuca | reverse complement strand
GAGCGCGGGGGGCGGCGGGCAGAGCGCGGAGCCGGCGGCGGGCGCTGCAGGCACGGCCAGCATGTCCTCCATCCTGCCCTTCACTCCTCCCATCGTCAAGCGGCTCCTGGGCTGGAAGAAAGGCGAGCAGAACGGGCAGGAGGAGAAATGGTGCGAGAAGGCGGTGAAGAGCCTGGTGAAGAAGCTGAAGAAGACGGGGCAGCTGGACGAGCTGGAGAAGGCGATCACCACGCAGAACATCAACACCAAGTGCATCACCATCCCCAGGTACCGGGGTGCGGAGGGCGCGGCTCCCGGGGCCCTGCGGGGTGCAGGGGGGCCCGAGGAGCAGAGGGACCCCCAGGGACCCCCGAGCTCCGGCACGGCCGGGACAGTGCTTGTTTTGCTTCCCGGCCCTGCCGCACTTGGTGCGGTGTTGGTCCTCTCTGCCTGCTCCTTATCTCGTGAAGAAAAACCCCGTAACTGGCTACAGAATTGAATTACTCTCTAGTAACGAGAGGAAAAACGTAGTGGAGAAAATATGTCTCGAGCCGAGATTATAAAGAAGAAAAAAAGTTGGAAGCGTTGTGCATTAGTTCCACTCACTGAGGGTACGCTCATTGTCAGAAGTTTCAGCGTGTTCTCAAGTGCTGTTGCATTAAGATTTTCTTGTGATTAACGTGTCAGAAAAACGATTTTGTTTGGGTCGTTTGGCTTCTTCCATATTACTCCTCTGAAGGGGCGATTTAGAGCCCTGCTCTGCTGATGTTTTCGAATTACTTTTTAAATCGGGAATGCAAATGGCAGAGCTGAAGGAGATTGTTTGGAGTGCAAGAAGAAAGCCCCACACAAGTGAGGGTGAATATAACTGATTTTCTCTTCCATTTTTTGAATGAACTTAGATTTTATTTTTAGTGTCCTTTCCGAGCTCGGTCCATAGGACAATTATAAATCATTAAAGGCGTGTATAAAACTATCCCATCTAAGAATAATTTTCCAAGTAACTTTCAAATGGCTGCCCACAAGTGGTGTTTTATTGCTGCAGATATTTCTGTGAGCTCAGCCAGATGACTGCTGGGTCTGTTCCTGATTGTTGTTTGAGTGTATTTTTTTTTCTTTTTTTTTTTAAGCAAAGGCCAAAGTTCATCCCAAATATTTGAATGCTGCATAATTGTGTGCTTCTGCGTGAGAAGATATCTGTGTGTGTGTGTGTATTCATGCTTCTCTCTGGCACAAACAAATGTATGCTTTCTTGGTTGTCAGAATGATTTAATATGCAAGAGCTGATACAAAGCAGCATCTGTTGCATGAAAAAGTGAAGCAAGTAGCTTAGAAATGTGGATGTTTGGAACTCCTAAAATTTTCTTCCAACAACTGTAGTGTTTTTTTAAAACGAAAAATAAAGTCTCCTTATCTTTTTTGGCGGTGAATAACTGTGGCTAAGATTTTGGCCAGTAATGCAAATGAGAGCTCTCAGCCTTTGTTAGAGTTGCTCCGGCTTCTACTTGAAGCAGAAATCAAAACCTGTAGAGCCACCACACAATACAAATGCCTTATAACCTATATTTTTAAAATTCTTTGTAAGCGGTATGCTTTCCATGTAGATAATTCCGTGTTTAAAACACTTCCCTAAAATATTTACCATTTCAAAAGAAGAAAATTGCTGGAGCAGCCTTGCTGCTGTGACCTGGGTATTGTGTCTGGCTGATGCTGACCCGTTAGGGAGCAGAGCATGAAGTCCCGTGGAACTTCGGTGACTCCTAACAAGGTGGTTTAGATGAGGAAGGTTTTGATAATTTATGATTTAAAGGAAAAAAAGAGTTGGGCCAAATACAATGCTTTATTAAAAAAAAAAAAAAAAAAAAAAAAGAAGGTGTAAAATAAGTAACACAAACAGATACCACAAGTCATGAATATTCTCACCTTCAGAGATTGTCCTGGCTGCTCCTACTGAACGTCTGTTCCTCCTCTGTTAAAGAAAATCTGTGCAGAAATTAAAACATTTCATGTTAATTTATGACACTGAGCCTGGATGCTGCAGATCTTAAACCTCGGTATGGAGGAGGCATCAACCTGTTTTCATGGGAGCCCCTTATACCTTGGTATCAGTTTTTAAACATAACTTCATTTGTACTTTTATTACTGTTTAGAAATTAGCATGGTTAGGTTAGCCTGTGCTGAGATGTTAATATCTGTGTGTCAGAGGTTGGGGAATGGTGTGGGAGCATGGAACAGTCTCCCTGAAGTCAGTGCAGAGCTGGAGCTGTAACTAGGCCTTGTGACTTTAAGAGCTGTGTCTTTTCCTCTGGGCTGCACTGCTTGTCCTAATGTATCTGTGAATCTGATTACTGTGTCATCTGAAATTAGTGTTTGCAAGACAATTTTACCGTGGTTTTAGTTTGCTGTTTGGTTTTTTTTTCATTTAATAATTTTTACATATGTCATTTTACTATTTACTCAAATAATATGTTGGGGGGGAGAAAAGGGGGGAAAGCATCATTAAGGATTAGCTCATGTTGTGCATTGTCTGTAATGCATCAGTAGACTGAATTACAGTGGAGCCATGCCAGTGATGACTCTGGCCCAGCAGGAGCAGGGTAAGTCCAAAATTAGCTATTGTATCCATGAGACAGAGCAAGTTTCACATGGAAAAGGGCTCGAGCTTTGCAGAAACGTTGCTTGTGGGAATAAGGGCTACACAGCAAATTCCTGGGCTGATCAGGTGAGCTGTGTTGAAGAAAGGACAGGAAAAAATATTTGTTTGTTGTAGAGCTAAGGAATTAGAATAACAAATGTATTCCTGCTGTCATGTTTATCTGCTGGGATCTGGAAATATGTCCTACACACTGTCTCCTGACAGATTAGTAAACAAGCATGAGTTTATTTGCCTGTGTATTTGCTCAGCATGTATTAGTTTTCCAAGTGCTCCATTTGGAAGGTGGCGTGACAGACACCTCGGGCCCCAGGTTTTTTGTTGTGGCAAACAGCAAAAGGCTGGAGAGGCCAGAGGCCTTCAAGGATTTCAGTGTGACTCTCCTGGAGAGAAGAATTTTCCTTCTTGTTTTTACTGCTGGAGGAAGAAGTAATTTCCACCTGCAAAACTCTTAGGTCTCAGACCATCTAATGGTTTGGCTTGGTGCTGGTGCTGCACAGGATGGCTCTGTTAGAGGATCTTCCTTCCCTCCTCCTCTGAGCACAGCTGCCAAAGCCCATCCTGCCTCAGCAGGACCTTTCTTTAAGCTTCTGTGCCCTGAGCTGGTGGCATTTGGTGCCAGAGCTGACCTAGTGAGTCATGGGTCTGGTTGGCAGAAAGGTTTTTTCATTCTGTATTGAATGATAAAATCAAACCCACATTCTTCTGTCCATTAAAATGCATCCTTTGTCACAGTTGCACTATCTTGATAGCCCAGCCCTTGAAATACTCAGGATGAGTATTTTTATCACTTTTCAGATCAACCTGAGGACAAGTGTGCCATTAGTACCTACCCAGCACAGCCAGGTGGGTGTTCATGGCCTCTCTGCTTTGCTCTGGGAGCAGGCAAATATTTGCTCCAGCTGCTTGCAGAATTTTTTCATTTTTGGTGGCTCTATTCCCTTCTGAGACCCAAAAATATAATAAGCATGTCATCTACATCTGACATTCATACAAACCTGCAAAAAACTGTTTCTAACACTGTTCAGAGCAGAAGAGAGGCTGTTTTGTGCACTGGAGAAACCAGCAGCATTTGCCCTAGAAATGAAGTGTGTTAGTCTGAACTGCAATGAGTGTTTAAACCTACTTTTATAGGGTCTGATCTGCAGAAACCAAACCATGTGATGGGCACTCAGTAATTTCTAAAAGCTGTGCAGTATCTATCATCTTGCTATGTGAGATAGCAAATGCTTTGTTTTAAAAGCTTTAGTGGTGCTACACACACTAAGACAAAAATCTCATGATGTTTACTAATACATTTTCATATGCAAGTTTTTCTTTTGAACTCATTACTGTGTTTATTTGTTTCAATATCACCAGTGGTTTTAGGGGAGCCAGGATTCCTGTATGTAAGGAACATCTCCTTTTAAGTGGTGGGGTTTTTTTTAATTTAGAAAATAGTTTTGGGGAAAGGTGGGTGTTATTTTTTGTGGAACTCATCTGATAAGGGTAGAACTACCAATTGAAATGGAAACATGGCACATTTGGTTCTTAAAAGCCACTGAACAAGGTGTTCCTAAAATGATTTACATTTTGTTGGGGAAAACCAGGGATAATACATAAGGAACATAATGCATAAGTATTTCAGGAACATCTTGGGTGTGAGCACAGCTTCTGTTTTGTTGGTAGTTAACCACATGATATTTACAGGAATTGAGCATGTTCTTAGGTTTGAGGTGATACCAGGAAAATGTGAAAACTGTGAGTATGTTCAGTGGCAGAAGCTGTCTGCAAGACCCTGAAGGATGTTGTGGTTTCACACCATGGCATGATTTTTGGGGTTGTTGGACTTGTTCCTTGTGGGTCACTTCCAGCTCGGGATATCTCTGATTCCATGCTCTTCTTTCAGGACTGGTGCCCATCTGGTTGCAGTAATAAGCAAAGGACCAGTCACAGTTTTGTGTGTCCATCTGCAATTTTATATATATATATGAAGCCAGTTTTAAACTAGCTTGTTTTCAGTTTTTCCCTGTGTGTGAGGAGTTTTAATATTTCCTGGCCTTGTCCGAGAGTGTCTGCAGAGGCACAGCCTCGGTGTGCAGTGGTTCCAGTCCTGTCCCTGTGTGCAAACACCCTCTGGCTGCCATCTTCCTGCTTAGCTCCGTCCTGCTGGGGTTTTTCCTGCTGCAAACCCGTGTCAGTGACCTCTGTCCCATGTCCCAGCTTTATGGGCAGGTTTTACAGCCCAGTCCCAGCATTAGTGCTGCTGCAGTGCCCTCATCAGCTGTGGCACTGAGGGCTGCTCCACAGACCAGCTGCTGTGGCCTCTGTGGGACTTTGCAGGTCAGGTCTGAAGGTGAAAATACGGTGAGTGCACATGAGGCTGAGCCTGACAGAGCTCAGGGAGCGTTTGGACAACACTCGTGGGCACAGGGTGTGACTCTTGGGGATGGTCCTGTGCAGGGCCACGAGCTGGATTCAAGGATCCTTGTGGGTCCCTTCCAACTCAGCTTTTTCTGTGTGATTCCATTACTTTCTGCCTGCAGTCCTGCTTGTCCTTCAATGCTTTTCTCGTCTCCCTCTGTGCCATCTCCCCACAGGTCAAACCCCCCTCTTTGGGCACAGTTTTCTGTTCCCCCACCCCTCCAACTTTTTCTCCCCACCCTTGCACTTGTTCCTGCCTCTTACATCAGCCTGGATAACATGTGTGGAGTTGTATTCCACACGATGCCACTCCCGAAAACAAAGCACTGCTGTCAGGCTCGAGCAATAATGTTGGTACAACCAGTTAGGGAGCAGCTACACACTCAGTTATTGTGGCAGAGACAAGGAACTGGGAGAGGAGGGAGGCTGGGGAGTAGTTATGGTCCAGCATTGCAGTCCCTCCCCTCAAAGGAGTTGCTGCTGGAATAGCACATCAGACACTTTATTAAGGTGTCTCTTCAATTTTGTAATTTCTCTGTCAGCAGTCACTACAATTGAAACCTTTTTGTCAATATATATATTTATCTTTTTACCTGGGTTGTGCAGGCCAGTTTGCACATTGCATTAAAACCATGGTAGATGGTTTTTGTCTTTTCTTGTCTTGAAAATCAACCAGAACGTTTATCCAGGACATTGAGGGGCTAAGGGGAAAAAATGGATTTTACCATTTGTTAAGGTGCTTTCAAATATTCATATCTCTGCCTTTTATTCTTCTCCCCTTTCTCAAGAGACTAAAAGAGTTAAAATAGCTTCTGAAAGGACTCATGATGTTCTCATTATATTGTGTAGTAAGTGTTGAATCTGTGTGAAATAAGATGTTTAAAATGGTTGCTTAACCTTCATAGTATTAGGAAAAGACCCTGAATATTGCAGTCATTTAAATATAATGAGAAATAAATGCAAAAAATTGATGAAATAAAGAAATACACACTGCACAGGATTATCACATCAGGGATCCAATTAAAATGAGTTCTTCTAATAAATATTGGTTTAATAATGTAAACTTGTGATTGCTATATTATTACAACAAAAATAAAATTAACAAGATTTAATGGACTGAGCAGCCATTAATTTTCACTTGTTAATTTATTAGGAACTTCTAATGCTGTTAGATGCTCAGTAATGCCATTATCCTGCATGAACTACTTGATGAAATAAATAGGGCCAACAAGTGCTTGAATTAAATTGAAATCAGTTTTTATTCCCAAATTATCTCTTTCTGTTGTTTGGGTTATTTTTTTATTATTACTATGTTTTAGCTTTCCTCTACTGAGTGCAATTAAATTTTCAGGGATGGGATGCAGCACTCCTCCAGCCAGGCTTATGAATAGTCCTAATTAACTTTTGTCCTTGTCTGCCTTGATGTGTTGTGTAAAAACCCTTTTCCAGTCCCGAGCTGCCTGTGCTGATTGGCAGAGAAGGGAGGGACAGGAGCGAGGGAAATAAAGCCAGGGCAGAGGTTCTTGTCCAGACGCTGCAGTTCCACAGGGTGACTCCACCAGGTCCAGCAGATGTTTGCAAATTCCTTTTGGAATTGGTGATAATTGGGCTCTTGGAGCTGTAGCACAACTTTGTGTAACTGAGGAGCCAAAAATGTGTGGATTGTTGAAGTAATGCTGCTTTTAAAGGTGTTTTAAAGCCTTTTAGACCTGATCCTCGTTTGCTGCATCTCTTTGCCACCAGAGTGCGGGGGACTTGTTCTTAGGGAAGTTTGACTACTCCTGGTACTGTGGCTCTGTGGTAACAACACAAAGCCTGAGGTCTTTTTTTTCTGTCTTAAAGACTCAGCTCCTCAGAGGTCACAAATGTGAGTGGGAATAAACTATTCCTGCATAGTAATAGCAACCCTATTAAAAACCCAACGAAATAAAATCCTTATCTTCACAAGAGCCCAGCCAAGTAAAAAATAACACCCTGCTTTTTAAAGGATCCCCCAGGAATCTGAGCTCTAGTAGGAAATCTTTCTTAGCTGAGGAAACCTAAGGTGCTGTAACTGTGCTGTTCCAGGTACCCAGGTGTGTTCCCTCAGCAGCAAAGGAGGTTTCTGTGAGTGCTGCAGAGACTTCTGACATTAGCAGCAGCTGCTGCTATGGAAAACATGGAATTATATCTCTCACTGGTGAGCCTTGTGAAAGAACGTGCTTAAATTCCAGTAAAACCTACCTGTGAGAAATGTAACCCGTGTGAGTCAGGAAAGGTGAAGAAGTGATCCTGATCAATTTTATACATCACAAGAAATACCTTCACAGCTCACTTGCTGTTCAGCACTGGGGTTATGAGGGCGAGGAGGTGGCACATTTTGGGTGGTGCAGCTGTGCTCTGTGTGTGCCCTCCTTGTCCTGGAGCACCTGCACAGGTGGGCTGTGTTCCTGACCCCATCTGCTTTTCCAGCCCCATAGGAATATGGATCAGCTTATGGAAAACGAGGGCTGTGAATCCCTGAGAGAGGATTGCAGTGGGTGATGTGTCAGGAGATTGATCCTCTCCCTGGGATTCTTGCTCTCTCCAGGCTTCAGGATTGTCAGGGTGAAAGTAGGTAGGTGAAGCCTCCTTAGCTCACTTTATAATTTGAGTAAATTTTCCTTACAAATTGCGTCATAGGAAAGGTCAGAGCTTATTTCTGAAATGGTGACGTTCATTAACCATCACTCAGTCTTTTTTGAAAAGGAAGTCAAAACAGAAATTTCCTCCTTTGTGGTGAAGCTGTAGCCAGCAGTGGTTGAATGATGGATGCTGACACTGACTCTCGTTTTTCACAACAAAAGAGGAGAAACTTTGTCCTTCCTGTCCTAGTTGCTTGAACATGAAAAGACAAATTCATTTGCTCTTCGCAGATGTAGAACAGTTAAGGTTCACAAAAATATTGGGCTTGAGAGGAAGACATCCGTGGCACGTGAGAATGTCTCTGTTTCTGTGTTGAATGTCTGACTGTTGTTGCTTTATCTACTTAACAGCTGGAGAATTCTTTTTTCCCCAAATTTCCTTTCCCTCCATGACCTGGATTTTCAGTGGATTTGCTGTGTGGGAAGACAAAGACCCAACTACAAGCACCTTTAATATTATTATTCTCAGAAAGACCAGATGTGGGTTTTTTTTTTGTAGGGGTACAAAGTCTATGGTTTCCATACACATGGAACTGTACAGAAAGGTCTTTATTATTTGTTGAACAAATTGTTGTTCCCCTGGACTCAGGTGCAGAACCAGTTTGTAGCACATATGTAACAGTATCTGAAAAAAAATCTGTTTAAAAAGCACTCAGTCTAAAAGAAAAGCTAATAAGCAGCTGGAGTGTGGAGGCTTTTCCTACTCTTTTTGTGTTTGTGTAGTTACATGGATTTCAGTAAATTTACTTCTGATTTCCAGACAAGTGAAAAGAGAGTCAGACCAGCACAGGAAAGCAGTGAACTGAAAACAGGGGAGAGAGGTGTTTGTAGGTTGAATATTGTCCACTTTTTTCTTTAAATTCAGGGTTTTGGTGGCTTGCATAGGTTATTTGCAGGATTTGAAGCCTGCCCAGCAGAGCCTGTGAGATGTGGGGGCTCCAGCCCCAGGAAGACTGGACCTGTCAGGCCTGGGCTAGAAATCTGGCAGGAAGCATGGTTTAGCTGGAAATTTGATGAAAATGATACTTCTCTGCAAAACATTTACATTTCAGAGGAGTTCACTCCTTTCCGTTGAAGGTTTGCTAGTGGGCACTGGTGAGGCTGGGCAGAGACCTTCCACATTTGTAGCTGAGGTAGCTCTGGAGTGGATGATCCTGTGCCTGGGCAGAAAGCAGCATTGGGCTGTTCTGTGTTTGTTTTTCTTTCTTTTTTTAACCATTTTAACCAGCTTTTAAACCAGTGGTGAAGCCCTTATTCCAGTGTGCCCCTCCTCTGCCCCACAGCTACACAAGCACAGGAAGGAGGAGTGTTTCCTAGATAAAGCTCCCCACAATTATAGGCCTTGAACTCAAGAGCACAAGGCCTGCTAATGGCATCTATCCTTGCTTTCCCAACATTCAGCAGCCTGTGGGATAAAAAGTCTGGAATAGTTGTTGATGTTGGCCTGGAACCTTCAAGCAAAACTCCAGTGGGCCCTGGAGATGCTGGATTAATGACCATGTAAGAGTTTCACAGGCTTGGCATGGGCAAACTCACAGATGAGTTGGCTAATTTTTCTCCATATCTGCTTCTTGGGCCTGAATTTCCTGACTTACTCAGTATAAGCATCACCATCAGTCAAATCTGTCCTGTTGGCCTGATTCATGTCATTGTTTTCCATTCAAAATTGTCTTTTTTTCTTTTTTTTTAAACATCCAGTTTTTGCAGAAGAATGGTGGAAAGTGCAAACCAGAAGATTGGAAACCACTGTGGTAGAATAAGGCTTTACACAGCTAAATGGCAAATTTTAAAGAGCAGATAGTCACTGTCCACTTATTAAAGCTGATACAACTTTGTAGCTGGTTTCTGTTGCCAATAAAAGTCTGCTGGCACTCTGCAAACTGAGTTGAGCTTTGCTCTGAATTAGGTGCTGTAAATAACTCGTGTGTAGGTAGACAGCTGATTGTTGGAGCTTTGTCCCAAGCCTGCTTTTGCTTGTTTGGGAGAACTCCAGGTTGAAAGTTCAGGTATAGAATTGCAATTGCATATTTGTTTTTTGCCAATCATAACTGAATACAGACGGGGTTTCAGTTGTGGATTGCTGCATAATGGTTGCACATTGTGGCTAGGGAAGGCTGAAAACATCAGGGTTTGTTCCACACCACTGTGTAACTGTGAGCAAAACATTGCACCCTGCCTGTACCTTAACTACCTCCCAAATACAGTCCTTGCCTGTCAGAGATTTTAATTACAGCTGGGAAAGCTCTTAAAATCCCAAGATTTTAAAAACCCTTTGCAAACCCCATTACCCTGCTGCTTTAAAAAGCTTTCTGTTGCTGCCCAGCAGCTCATTTGTACGAAGAAAGCAGTTTTAATTTTTGTTGGAAACTCTCTTTGAAAATATATATGTGCTACGTCAGTGAGAATATTAGAATTCCATAGATGTTTAGTGGTAAACCTTGGCTGGGTTTGCATAATATTTATCTATTCATCTCTGTAGCAGTGCCTCCTGTACACATGGAATATTTTGACTGGTTGATACACATCATACCACAGTGTTCTGCTCCTGAGCTCCAGTCTGAGGTCTGTTAGCACAAGTCCAGGGGAAACTCTATACATGTAGCCTCATGTTGTCAGTTAAGTAATATTATATAGCCATATGTGAATTTAATGCCATCCAAATACAGGATGGTAAATGAAAGAAATGTGTGTCTGTTGCTATTGGGCTTTTACAACCATGACCTGCAGCAAAACCTCTTGGAAAAATGCAATTTCTATACCTGTAGCTGTGTCTTTTACTGAATGTTTTGGCAGCCTCTGAGAGTGTTGAACACTCACATCTATTTGCTTCAAAGCTCCTTTGCATCTGAAGACTTCTGGGGAATTGTTCTGAAAGAGATGACTGAAAACTAATAGCTGGCCATCTGGCTGGAAACAACATTATTAATTAAACGTTCTCTTTTAAATCATTTACAAGTTTGAAATAAATGCTCTTTTCAAAGCTATTGAAGCAAGATGAATTTGAGGCCTTGCTGTAGGAAACAGGGTATTTAATGTTTCTCCTCACCAAAATTAAGGATGGAGAAGGAACCTCTGAGATCACAGTTACTCAGACAAGCTGATAGGAAAACAGCCTCTGGAATTTTCCCTGTGTGTTTTACATGGTTACTTTCCTTGAAGGAGAACAATTAAGCTCCAATGCTGGCAGCTACTCCCATTAAAAAATAATAATAATAAATCTTTACTATACAATATTCATTGAGTCCTTTTAAAGACCTTTTCATTATGTTGAAGAGCCAAGGTACTTTCGAAGTGGGGAGTGTTTGTGGCCTCTCATTTTATACCAGAGTTGTGATCTTAAATCCCTTATAGCAGAAGGATTTTTACTCTCTGCTGCTGATGGGGAGTGGAGTCCTGAGAATGGGTTTGACTTATCTGAGGCTGATGGGGGCAAAAGGGCACTTGGGTGCAGACATCCTAAGGCCTGCTGCAGTTTTCCATATCTGAGATTGAAGTGGCATCTTCCTGTGCTCTGGATGGAAAACAGGAATCAGCTCAAAAGCTGCTCTCTCTGTGTTATAACAATAATTTGTAGCATGTGGATTTTATACTTATAAAACTGATCTTCAGTTAAATAGAGGAAGAAGCCTGTAGCATTTTAGAATCATGGACTTAGAACGGTGTGGATTGGAAGGGACCTTCCAAGCTCATTTTGTTCAGCTCCCTGGATGTCCAGGGACTTCTTTTACTTAGCCAGGTTACTCAAAGCACCCTCCAACATTCCTTGGAACACTTCCACTGGTGGGGCATTCACAGCTTCTCCACGCAAAGGAAGTAAGAAAGTGCAGAGAATATATACCTCAAGAGATGCTGTTTCATTTTATGTCCATTTTTTCCAGACTTAGGATGAGCATGGAGCCTTTCTGCCATGATTTTTCAGTACCTTAGATATCCCAGCAATTCTTTTTGGTGTGCTTGAGTGACCCAAGAACCAGCTTCAATTCAAACCTATCCATATTGCAGTTCCTGGTGGCTGCATGTGGAAAATAGGTGTATTAGGATATTGGAAGAACAGAGTAGCCTTTTGGATGGAAAGAAATTAATGAAGGGAGCACCCTTAAATAGGGTTGAAAGAATAATTTTTTTATAAACATCCCCTCTGTTTCTTCCCTTTACTTCCCCATTTGTTCCCTAACAGGGTTTGTGGTATAAAATAAAGTTGGTGCCAGACACAAATGGACCCATGGACCCAGTGAAGATCTTGGAAATGCTGGCCTGAGATGGGGTCCTGTAAGTCCCTGCATTGCATGCCAGGCTCTGCTGGTTTGAAGGCCCTGTTGAGAGAGCTCCTTCTAAACAGGAATAAAAATAGCCATTGGAGTGTTCTGATTTTAGAAAGAAAAAAAAGCATTTATTGGATTATGATTGGCTGATGACTTTGAAGCTGGAGACAGTTTTGTATTACTGAGCTTCTCACTCTGCTTATTCTCTCAGTTCCTGTTCCCCCCCACCCCCCATTTTTTTTCCTCTTTTCTTGCTTTCTATTTTTAGGGTGGTATTTCAGAGTTTCTGCTCTACTGCCAGACCAGCTGTTCCAGAAGAAAGAGGAAAGGTGGGAGGTAGAGCTAATGAGCACTGTTATTAATTTGGCTTTTGACTTTGTGTTCAAAGTTTATATGTTTCTAATTTATCTGATAGTCAGCTAAAGATCTGTTTGTGCTTGAAGCCATTGCTCATGTACATTTGACAGTCTCTTCAGTAAAAGAGAGGAGAGCAGGAAGTTTAGGACTGGAGAGAGGCCATTAAAAGTTTTAGGACAATTTTATATTTTGTTATATGTGTATGTATGTATTTAGGTTTTTTTAATATGTACATAAAAATTTGTATCCCACAGAATTAGCTTCAATTGGAACATGGCATTTAATTAATCATTCTGTGGAGAAAAAAAGGTATTGTAACTTCATTAAAAATGTTAATGGTCTATTACCATTGGAACAAAACACTTGTTTAGTGTTACATATGCCCACATAAATAACATAATGGGGTAATGACTTCCCAGTCAGCTCCAGTGCTGATGAGAGTTGCTTTAGGGGCATAAAAGCAGGGAGAGGGAATTCCACAGGGAGTGTGGTGGGTATGGATCCTGGGAAGGGACCTGGTGCTGGGTGGCCCTGCTGAAGTTGTTCCCTGAGCTGCAGCTGCCCAGAGGCTCTGGGCTCCGTTGTGACATGCATTCTCCTGTGTGTGCTTTTCTTTGTTTATTTGTTTAGGGGTTGGGATGGGTTTTTTTTGTTTAAATATTATTTTTTCTCCCTTGTGCTGTGGCTAAGAACCTTAAACAACAGGGAAAGATGGTTACTGGAAGGGTGAGGAAAGGAACAAAAATGTTCTTTGTTTTGAAAGCAAAGAGTATTACAGAGTGTGAAACAATCCAGACATAGGTTCTTGGGTTTGAAACCTGAGTGGGGAGTGATTTTTGTTATTAGTTCAATAAGTCACATATTTTTCACCTGTGTGACTTCAGGGCCATCATTTTTGCACGTGCACAGCTGCTTTGAATTTACATCAGTGTGAGAGAAGAACTGGGGAAGCACAAAAGACTCAGTCACACATTTGCTTTAAGATCACCTCCTGCTTTTACAAATCCCATCATATTTCATCCTGAATTTTGTTTTGCTGTACCTGTGGCACTTGGAGTTCTGAAGGATATTTTCCTAGGCCTATTTGAGGGTTGAGTGTTGTCAAAAGGTGACCTAAAGTTGGTCCAGTGTAACTGCACATGTAATGTATTGCTATAAATTAAATCCCAAGAATTATTTTTAGAAGACAAGGATTATTTCAGAACACAGCCCATAGTTTTTCTACCAGTGATTCAATAACTTATTCCTATTGGTTAAAAATTGCACCTCATGTCGAGTGGGAGCCAGTGCCAGCTTGCAGGATGATTTTTAATTAATTTGTATTTTTTTCAGCAAGTGAGGTTGTTACTCCAAGGTACTTACCCTCTTTAGAATAAACATGTTTTAGAACAAACAGGAGACAAACAAGTCTTGTGCTTCACAGAAGCTGATGCAGTTTGTTTTATGGCTATTGGGGGACTCAGGAGTGCTGCCTAATCTGAAGCTGGCAGTCCTTTGGGAATTCAGTTGCCCATAGGATAACCTTTCTCCAGTTTAGTTTTCCGATGTTATCTCCTGGCACAAAAGAGTGGAGGAGAGAGAGCCAGTCAAGTGTTTAAAATTTGCCTGTATTTATATCTCCTGCAGTAGTTTTCAGGCCTGAGGAAACCATGAGCGTGTGTGCTGCACAGCAGCTCCCAGTGATGAAACTGCATCTGGGGGTTTCTTTTGGGAAGTTTTAAATGAAGTTTTTCCCTGGCTGAAGAAGCCAAAAGCCACTGAGAATGTGTGCATTGGGCTGGCAGATGCATCTTGGTGTAGCAAGGGGCATTATTCTGGAGGAAGTTGAGATAGCAATAACCCCTGCTTTTATTTGTCAATCATTTTTTATCTTTTACTTTAAACCCAAATACTTTCTTCATGTGCCAATAAATGGCAGAGTGGATTTGGATCTCTGGCTGTGCTGCTGAGTCTCATCAGTGCCTAACAGAAATGACAGCTCTGACTTGTCTGATTTCCATGTACTTTTATACTGTCATATCTCTACGTATTATGATAATGATACATCAGTAACATAATTTTATTTATGCTTTCCACTTCAATGAGTGTAGCTCTTGTTACCTACAAACCACTGCAGGAATGTTACTCACTGGTGAACCACTTGTCTTTGAAGAGTGTGACTGTGCTGAAGGGGTTTGTTTTCTCACATCCCACACCAGTGACTGGCAGTTTCCTGTCACCATCGCTACCAGGGATTGTTCAATACAAGTTTGTGGCTTCAGCAGCAAATAGGTTTGTCATGATTTCATGGTGAATAGGCACCTAACCACATGCAAAAGGCCACTGCAGTTGGCCGTTTGGGGACTGTGCCCAAGGTGACAAGCACTGAAGATGCAAACTCAGATTCCTTTTGATGTCCCCTTCAAAGAAAACACTAAATGTTGTTTATTGTGTAAGGTGAGTGGCCCGTTAGTGGCCGTGTCCTTTAATGAAGAACTTGAGCTCTTGCATTATCCTTAGTCTGGCACTTTTCCGAGTGTTGAAAGCATTTCTGTGCTGGAGCAAGGTGTTACAACAAAGTCAAATGTGGGTGCAAAACTGCCTGGGTGTAGCTGGACTCGGCAGGCAGCTGGGATTTGGCATCGTGTGGAACGTGAGAAGCTGAGTGACCCTTGTGCAATGAATAAATGAAATCCTGCTCCATCTTCTTAACGAGTCTGGCTCTGCAATTCGGTCATTCCTTGCACACAGATAAGATAATTACTGAACAAGAGGCAACATCACCTGGCAGTTGCTTAATCTTCCTCCCCATGTGGAATAATCTGCTACCCAGATGTTTTGGACAATGCAGATGTGAAATCCTATAACTTTTGGCACTCTTTAATATACTGAAAATCAGCTGCAGCACCTCAGGTTTTGTCAGAGATGAGAATATTTCAGAACATGGACGTGCAAATGTCAAAGACAGGAATTGTGCCTGGAGTGTACTGAAAATACACTCCTTAAAATGTTTTTCCTTTAATTTACACGAAAAGAATCTTGTCTAATTTTAACATATTGTTGCCATCGGGTGGTGGTGTCCATATGCAGCTCCAGTCAATGTAGCATTACTTTCCTTGTCTTTTTGCCTTCTCTAAAGCCACTCATGAAATGATTTCAGCTAAAACCTCATTCCCTGGCATTCAGGCTCTTCCTCTGCAATACATAAAGCGATAGATCAGCACCTAATAAAAGTGGGATTATCTCTAAGCTGGAAATGAGTAGAAAGAGCCTACTGTGGAAATGAAATTGCTTGTCATTACAGATTTAATAATAACACTTGTAGTAACTCCAGCAAGGTGAGGGCCTTCAGAGGACTTTGTCACAAGCTGCTTATTACTCCTTGCAAACTCTTTAGACTTTGGCTGTTCAGACTGTTCCGATGCTCTCGCTCCAGTCATGCAAATATCACAAGCTGTTTAACTTGTTCATTTATTCTCTTGGAAAGGGAGAGAGGAAAAACAGCCTGGACTTGCACCCTGGAGGGAGCTGTGCAAAGCCAGGCTATGGATTCTGGGGGGGAGCTGTGGAGTTTTCTATTCTTTTGTTGATGATACTTCGCTTTCTGTCATCTCCTAGCAAATAATGAATAACAGTAATGGTGTGCTGCGAGACATGAAATCTGGAAGTGTTTATTCCAATGTGTGTGTGAAGCAGAGTCATCACCAGAGCCGAGTTTCTCACGGACTGGTCTGGTTTCTGCCTGGGGCAGAAGTTTACAGCTATCTTGGTAATAAAGGCTCAGAGCCTCTGGTATTTCTGCTTCCCAGGTTCTCTGTGTGCATGGCAATTACTGTCCCTTCTGGGATCAACACCTGTCTCTAATTTCCATCAGTAACAAAGGACTCTGCTCTATAAACCCCTCTGCTGTTTGTGTGTGGAGCACTTTGCTTTTACAGTCCAGGGCTGGAGAACACCACAAAAGCAGATAAAAGCCAAGTGAAGCCGTTGCTGCAGCAGGCCTAAAACAAACTTAAAAAATCGTGAGGTTTTTCCTTCCTTCCCTTCGTGGTTTATTTTTGTCTTTATTTTTGCTGTGGGGGAAGGGGGTGTGTGGTGAAGATTTATCTCTAAACACGAACACTGAAATTTTGTTGGGGATTACACACTGTGTTGTTTGGGGATTTTTTTATCACCTCCCCCACCTTAAGAACTGCTTTTTTAAACTTAAGATTTCCACGAGCTTGGTTCTGCAAAGCTTCCATGGCCACCCCTGTGTCCATGGAGAGCTGGAGGAAGCTCCTTTGCTCTGTGCAGCCTTAGGATGCCTAGTAATGGTCCCAGCACATTCACACGTGCTCAAAGTCCTGCATGTTCTGAAGAATTTTGCCAGATTGAGCCTCCTGTAAGTCAGTGGAACTGATCACATGTCTGAGTTTAACCATGTAAGTCCCTTCCTGAGATCTGTAGCTGCTTGGGCAGGGCTGTGGCACTGCCTAAGCTGTTATCACATGCATGTGTTTCTGAGAGATGCTTTCCCTGCAGTAATATTGCTTTAATTTTATTTTTCACTCTTCATAGCAGATCTATTTAACAGCAGGGTTGCTGCTTCTTTGGACTCTAAAAGCATTTTGGACAGAATTGCTCATAAAGTGATTTTTCAGCTTGCAGTGACTGCAGTCTGCTTACTAAATAGCTATTTGCTTCTTTTTTGGGGGTTTTAAAGAAAGTGGAACATCAGATAGTTAGTTTAACTCTTTGATTCCAGTAATCACATCTCTCTGGGCCAGTAAAACAAAAGGAAGCATTCCAGGACAGAGTGAGGCTGTGGCTTCATCTTACACCACTGATTTGGTGGTAGAACACCATTAAAAGGCATAATCCCATTTCTGGCTGTCTCTGTGTTTGCTGCAGTTCTGAGAGTCTCTTTTTATCTTTATGGCAACAAGACCACCCACTCTAATACCTTGTAAATGGTGCACTTTCAAATCAGGCTTGTGGGGAGAGTTTTGACCTCTATTGAAATTAGTAACCTGGACAAGTGTGTCTTTCAGAAATGCCTTTATTTAAAGATACTAAGACAGAGATTTCACTATGTTGGTTTCTTTGGGGGTTTTTTAACAGCTAATAATCTCCTCACGTTTAAAAAAAGGTACCAAATTTCAGCTGCAATTGGCCCAGTGTCATCACAGGGCATTGCTTCATTTTACCTCTCTTGGCCAGACTGGCAAGTCATGCATTATTCCCTTTTTTCCCTTCAGTAAACATACTTCTTACCCTGCTGGGATTCAGACCTCACTCATCATTGTCTTAATAGAAACAAGGGATTGAAACTCTCATATATTTTGTTTTAAGATGTTTTCTTTTGTCCTAAACTGTTTCTGTGGGTTTATTTTTACCAAGCTGTACGCAGCTGATTGCTTTACAGAAGTCTAAAAGCACTATGTTTAGAAAATTAGCTTTTTCCAACCAAATTTCTCTTCTAATAGCAAAGGAAACTAAGTTTGAGAAAACTCTAGATCTAGAATGCCCTGAGTTTTGGTGGTCTTCAATTCTGTGCAGGTCTAATCTTCTTCACAGGAGATAAAATTTACCCCTGTACTTGCCTGTACAAGTCCCCCACCAAATGATGGTAAATCAGGTAATGTTACATTTTCTCTCATGATGGTTTTTTTTTAATGTTTTGGGTTGTGTGCCCCTGTAGCTTATGCTCCTTCAAAGGACTTTTTTGAACTCAGCTCCAGGAGGGTAAAGGCACTTGAGAAGTCACATCCTTATTGCTGATTTAGTCTAAATTAAAGCCTGGGATTTGCCTCATGATGGAGAGGGATGGGACGTGGGAATGTGGGTGTCCCCATGGCCTGACACTTCTGTGGAACCCAAACTTCCCAAATTCCTCTGCTCTGACACAGCTCCAGAGGTTTCCTTCTCCCCACCTGGAGAAGCCCTGTGATTATTTGTGGCACTTCTGATTTTGCCTAGAAATAGTTGTGGAGAGTGAGAACTATTGAAGGAAGGTGGGCAGATTGCCCAGGGAAGTCTCTGATAAAGTTTCATTTAAAAACCCATCACCCTTGAGGAGCAGAGCAGTGCTGGGGGGTGAAGCAGCTCACCTGTGCTGTGGTTAGGAGCAGCAATGAAGCAAGTCAGGGTTGGGATTTGAGTGTGATTTCCACAATTGTAGGAAAAATAGAAATTTAACATCAGCTGTGTTCTTTCTTATTTATCTTTGTTTTTATTTAAGGTCTAGTAGGATTTTACAGTTTCAGGAGGGGTGTGAGAAAGGCAGATATTACCAATCCTTCAAATATTTCTTTTATGGGTAAATTCAGGACAAAACAGTGTCTTGTTTCAAGCTACACTTAGCATTTCTGCCCTGAGGGAAGAGCAGGGTTGCAGAGCATCGAGGGCTTGCTTGGACAAGCTGCAATGAATGTTAAATAACTGTTTGGGAGCAGCTCGTGCTTTTAACTTAATAAATATACATTGTGGTAATGTTAGAGGAGACCTCAGGATTATAATTATTTGAAATAATGCTTTACAAGTGCTTAGCAAAGCAAAGCAGTTTGGAGTCTCAGTGAAGAGCTCACGCTCTGAGGAGATGCAAGGAATTTTCCTTCATCCTGTGTATTTTAAGGCAGCAGAAGACATCTGCCTGTCCTTTGGCATCCAGCAAGGGCTGGGAGGTGTTGCAGTAGCACTGAAAGATGTATTTAAATCCATGTTGTGATGGCAGAATGATCCTCAGGTGGAGTCCAAAGCTACTGAATGCCAGTTGAGCACTAAATTCTGCTGAACTGAGACTGGTACTTTGAGCTTTGTGTGCCTGGAAAGCTGCAGTTCCAGGGAATAATCAGAAACATTCCTTTTGACTGATTGATAAGGTGATGCTCTTGCAAAGCTTAGAGATCTGTGAGCACAAGGATGAGTTATGTAGCATTTACCTGAGGTCCAGAAGAAGCTCTCTGTGCCTGTTATCTCAGGGTTCCAGTGTTGTGAGTTTGGTTAGAGAAAAAGGGCTCCTACTCCGGGGTGGTTGCCATTCCTTGGAGTCTTTTATTTACTTTATTCTTGGGTTTAATCTAGTGCAGAATGAACTCTGACGATTTGGAGGCATTAAAGTAGGTAAGATTATAAACTGTTGTGGTGTAAATTGTCAGAGGGTGATTAATGCTAGAAGCTGTTTAGTTATTGTGATTGTGTGGACAGTGGCCAACACAGAGCTGCATTGTTCATTGTGATGCAAACTCTGGAGGCAAAAGCTTGGGGCACTTCTGTTTCTGTTCAGGGTTTCTGGGACAGAAATGTGTGCAGCTGTAGTATTGCACACACACACACACACAGAAAGTTGGCAGGTTTGGAAAACTCAGCCCCAGATTTTCAGGCTGCCTGGATGGTCTCACAGCAGGAATCGACTCCACAAAATGTGTGGGAGCTGAGATTTCTCTCCAGTGTCAGCCTTGTTTCACATGTGCAGTTTGTGTGTGTGCAGTGACATAGTTGGACTTTCTGGACTTACCACAACCTGTAGCTTTAACCAGGCACAAAGAAATGTAGAAAACCTTCAAGCTCTGCTCAAACTCTCTTTTTTTGGATGAGTCTGGGGAAACCTGGAAGCTGGAGGAAAGCTGTTTAAAATGGCGAAGTGATTAATTTCCACTTCATTTCTTCAGCTCGAGTCAATACTTGGACAAGAGCTGCACCCTGGGAACCAAGCATTCAAATGCAGGCTGAGAAGAAAGGAGATTGCTCCTTTTGGAGCATATACATACCTTTTGGCTTGTTTCTGCTCAAAATACCACATACAAATGGAAATTGGTGCCAAAATTGCCCCAACTGGACCTTAAGCAGGGTCCTGTTCTTTCTCTCAGCGTGGGGGAATGGTCACAGCCTGTCCCTAAGTAAACCTGATGTGCATTTAATGATGTTCCATTTCTCTGGGGAAATTTTAGGGTTGGCTTGTTCCTATTTGGGGTCCCTCAGTCAGAAATCACATCCAGGGTGTGATACATGGACAACAAGGGAGCGCTCCAGTATTTTCTGAATCTCTGGATTTCCTGGATGCTCACATGCAGTAGTTTGTGGTGTCTCCAGTGTTTTGTGGGAGCATATTCCTATATTCCTCGCTGTTAATCCTCAGTGCAGCACATGAGCCATTTCCTGTTGGCAGCAGGAGAGACGATGTGGTTTAAAAGCAGCTCTTCCATCGCATTCCAGGGCAAAACTCAGCCAGCTCCCAGCTGCCCTTTTTCCCAGCCACTCTTCAGATCTAAGCAGGGGATGGGATGCACCCGGGATGAATTCCCTTTGTGGGACAAACAGCCCATTCCCAGCCACCATCTTTCCTAGGGACAGTGTGCCCGAGGCCGCATGAAAGGGAAGGAGGGAAGTGGGATGGGGCCAGTTGGCTCTCGGAGGAGCAGCCTGGGGTGAGCAGGACAATGCAGGAGTTCACTTCCTCCTCCAGAAAATGTCCATGCTCATCATGTGCTCGAGCAGAATTTATGGGATGCTCGGATGTACAGGTTTTTTTTTGGGTTTTGAAAAGAAGGATCATCTTGCAAAACTGTTAGATGTTGATGCCAGATGTAGTTGGATGTGGTTTGCTTTGTTCTTAAACAATAGACAGTTTTAAAGAAAGGAATATTCCTTGTGCCCATATGTCCCATTGTTTCCACCACGGGTATAATCCTGGCTACAGGGCTCAGCATTATCATGCTGATTCTGTTGGGAGTGACTCATACAGTTGGATATTTGTCATCCAGTTTGCGGAATCTTTGATCTCTCCCCTTCCTTTCTGATCAAATCTGGGATCTGCATCGTGTGCTGGAGTTGGGAAGCAGTTCTGAAGGAGGAAATTCCAGCACTGCACACCTAAGAGGTGCTGGATCTGTTAGGTGTAAGGAGTTAGTTCTGTTGCAGTTTTTCAAGGTGCTGCATTTTACCACCAGATATTTCAAAGGGAAATAATAAAAAAAATATTTCTAATGTCAGAGTAACAGCATGAATTTAAAAAATAATTTTCAGAACACTCTGAAAGGAATAAAGAAATCTTCCTACTGACACTTGCTTTTAATGTAAGCTAAACATCTCCTTCTTCCATAAAGGTACATAAAATGTACTTTGAAAATGATAGCAACCATTCAGGAGCTTATGCACCTGAGGATCATTTAGCTTTCTTTTCTTATTTGGAATGCTCAGGTCTACATTAATTTACCTAAGATATCAATGAGTATCTTTGATTTCTCCCTGAAATTCAGGCCTGATGGCTGAAGATACTGCAACACGATTTGCTGGCTGTGTGACCCAAACTAAGAGTGATGAAGCCATAATTGGATTAAACGTTTTCCTTTACCGTTGGGGACATGGATAAAATTTGTCTTCGAGTAGTTTTGTTTTGCCCGTGCTGGTTAAAGGTCCTGGGCTGGTGGCTGTGTCACAAAGGGCTGAATAGCAGATGGCAACTATGGAAGTGTAAATTAGCAGCAGCTGACAGTTCTGGAGAGCCATTGATTGTGCTCGGCCCATTCTGGGGGTGAAGTGCTAGATACTCACTCCATCAATACGGCAGAATAGAACTTCCTTGGAATCTTTCACTCAGTTAACCCATCAAGAGTTCTTTCTTCTGTCCATTTACACTTTCTCTGGGTGTTCTTTTATTCACCAAAATAACTTGTTGTGTGAGGCCCGGATTCTAATTTATGGACAAAAATTCCTAGGTTTTGCAGTAGCCAAAATTTTAATTTTAGATGTTTTGTCCTTCTTTCCCGGACTGTTCACTTTCAGGCTACCTCACAAAGGTGCAGGGAGGAAGGAGAGTGAGCCAAACGTTCCCATCGGAAGTGCCTGGGGGAATTTTGTTTCTCTCCAGCAATTTTTTGCTGACTTGGGAGTGGTGGTGACAGGTTTTGCAAAAAGTAACATCCGCTGTCCTTGGCCAAGTGAAGGTGATTCAAGGTTTTTTTGGGAAACTGTGGATTTAGCAATACAGGATTATCATATTGGCTCAGCACCTTGGATACCTGCTGACGTGTGAGGCATCACAGGAGCTTCCAGGCCTTCCCAAAAAGATCCTGGCAAAGGTGGCAGCAAAAGAAAATCTCTGAGCCTTGATACAATGTCAGCATAAGGTGTTTGATTAACTTCTACAGCAAAAAATTTACTAATTTTTACCTAGTTTTAGTCAATTACTCAAAATGGCAACCCCATCTTAAAATGTCTTTAGTATTGGATTTATTGCCCTTTTTTTTGCCTCAAAGAGCTGTAAAAATCCAATCAAATTAAAGCATAACATGCACGGAGTAGAGCAGCAACCCCAAAGCATTTGATGCTTTCCCCAGCCTAATAAATAATTAAATGGATATGCAGACTGTGGTAGAACAGTGTCTGGATGGTGATGCTTTACTCCATGATTGCTCTGGAGCATGGAAGTGTTACATTAACGCTGGATAAAAGGAAAATACAGGACTTGAGAGAGATATTGGGCTTGCTGGTAAAGATCTTCAAATCCAGCTGCTGCTGCAAGTCTGGAAATGACTTTTGTGTGCAGCAAAACTTCTCAGGTGTTCCCTTTCCAATTCTGGAAGTGTGGAGGGAAGGTGTTGTGTGGAATATCAGCATTTCCAGGACTCTGAGGTGTGGGGTTTGTTCTCACCCCACGGGCTGGGCTCTTCTGGCTGGCTCCCAGCCAACTGAGTAAATGGAAGTTGAGTACTGACTCAACTTCATGGTAGGTAAAGAAGTGATTTCAAACATAAGCGATTTTTTTGCATATTGCTGAGAATTTATTTGTGGCTGGATTTCATTGTTTGGAAATACTTGTGGTTTTACTCTGAGGGGAGTTCCAGGGGGGGGCCTCTGCCCCAAATGACTTCTGCAGCTGCCGGAGGCTCCGTGAGCTTTCCCCACTCTGCAGGCAGAGCTGGTGCTCCTTTCCCAGGATATTTGTCCCATTTTAGCCCAGAGCAGCTGTGTGTGCTGCTCCTGTCCCTGGAGCTGCAAGGGGGCCTCGCTGGGGGCGGTGGGCAGAGCAGGGAGGAACGGGATCAGAACTGCCGGGAAGATCCCTGGCCCTGCTGCACCAGCAGGGATCCACAGCAGGGATCCACTCTCGGGGATTCACACTCCCTCCAGGGCAAGGGTTCCTGCTGAGTAGAGGAGCAGTTCTGGGTGGGTCTGTCCCTTTTTGGTGTCAGGGCTGGCTTTCCTGCTCTGCTCGGTGACGATGAGTGGCATCATCTTTGGCATCAGTTTGGAACTAGATCACCCAGCAGCTGCATCTGAGAGCTCCTTTTGCTTTCAGTCTTTCAGGGACGCAGATCGGGGTCTTGTTCCTTGATACCTCATTGCTGAGACACACACACATATATACATATCTTTACTTCTTTAAAAAAATCTGATCTTTTTTTCCCTTTCTATTCATTTTTTTTCAACAACAAAAAGACATCAGGAGCATCTTCAAGCTGCGCTTAGGAAGCAGTTAAGGTGAACGCTGAGGTGTGACCCAAGCTGCCACTGCAGCAGCGATTCTGCACGAAGGGAAGATCTCTCCCGAGCTTTAGGAGCAGCAAGAAAGGCTGGACTCAAAGAGGCTCCTGTTATTCAGCGCTCAGGAATGCAGAGCCTTGCTCCAGCCGGGGTGTGGGCGGCTGTTTGGTTTGCGGTTCTTGCTGGGGGGTGGGTGATTTTTAAAAGCACTTGCTGAATTCGCATTTGGGTGAATAATGGCTACTTTATACACAAATGATAAATGTTAGTCACAGCCGAGCAAAAGAAGTTTCTTGTGTTGGTCATGGATTTGGCATATCAAAAAAGGGAGAGGGGAAAGGGAAAAGAGAGCAAGTCCAGGGTTTCAGTGCTTCAGAAACTGCAAATTAAACAGAGCTGCATTTATGTTATGTGACATCTTTAAGCCTTTGGCTCTCTCGACTTAATGCCAGATATCTAATTTGGAAATATTTATTGTAGCTGGCATATCTTTTAGAAGCCTGTCATCACAGAAAAACTGTCATCAAACTGTCCTTGCTAACTTGGGTCTGTTAAGTGACTTTTTTTTTCAATGCTTCGGGGTTAGATGAATTTCTGCTTTCCTATGGCATATAGTGGCTGCTGCAGGAAAGCTTGTAGGATCTGAACTGGATTTACATGCTGGGTTATTTTTGGTTTGATTTAGGTTTGGTTGGTTTTTTTTTTTTCATTCTGGAATCAAAGATTCTGCAAAACCAGATGCCTGAAGCTGCATTCCTGGAGTTTTAAAAGAATCTCTGACAGAACACCTTGATATTTATTTTTTCCTGTAAGTGCTGAGGGCTCACCAGCCCCTCTCGGCCTCATGCTCTGCTGACCCAATTTTTTCAGGTTACTTTAGTGCATTAATATGGAATGAGGATGGAGTTCTACATGAAAAAAAACAAAGAACAGGTTAGGCACAGAACTTATTTGAGGATGGAATTTTACTTTCCAGCTGACTTTAGTTTTTAAACACTTCATTTGCTTATTGGTGATTTGCTGTTAGTGCTTCTTTAAAACAGCAAAGCTCAGTTCTCCATGCCTGGCTGAGGTTAATTGCAGTGCCTGGGTCACTGAGACACTTCATGGGAAATGATCCTCTGGATCCAATAGTCTTTTCACTCCTGAAGTTCTCAGCCAGGTGCCCTGAATTTCCAGCTGTAATACCTGCCTTAACTTGGTGTTAGATCCCAAAAAAAAGCATCCCAGGGTGTAGAATCCAATAACAGGCTTGCCTTTAGGAAAAAAACCCACAGAAACGAAATGACATCAGTGCAGCAGCTCCCAGAAGGGCACAAAGAGGTTTAGGGAGTAGAGATGTTGATTTGAAGCAGATCCTTGCAGATATTTACTGGTCTGGTTGGTTCCTCTCTGCTCCAACAGTGAGACTTGCTTAAAACTGGGCTTCTCTTTCCTTATTTTAAATTATGTGTCAAATACCGAGACTCAGACCCAAAGGGAACCAATTCAGAACACTCTGGATGAGGCTGAAGCAAAGGGAACCAATTCAGGACCTTCCTGATGAAGTTGAACACTGACTCCTTGCTCTGCTAAACATCCTTGGAAAAGTGGATTGGAGAAATTCCAGTTCCACCAAAGGGAAAAGGATTTCTCCTCTTGACTTCCATGCAGCAGCTACAGAGGGTCACTGAGGCAAGTTTTTAATTAATTTTTGGGGGAGGAATCTACAAATATTTCCCTGCTTTCTGAGAGATGAAAAGGGGCCTGCCTATCGCTTTTAACGTCAATGATGTTAATAATGCAAAGCCACAAAAAGGAAATTAAACTTTAAAAACCATGTTAAAATAACACCAAGAATTTGACTCTAGCCCACAGAGACAGGAAAGTTCAAAGGGAAGAGTGAACTTTATCTGACCCTGACGTGCCTAGGAATTGCAACACAGTTTCTATGTAATATCATCCAATTTTTAGAGTCTTTAGCAGAGCAGGAAGAGGAAGGTTAGTGGCACCCTATTAAAAGTTGCTCCCTGTACAGTTCATACAATGCTGGAAAAGAAGACTCTAAAATCATCATTTTATGCATACAAGCTCTGAAGTTATTTTCTAGGTACTTGTTTAGATGATGCCTATCAGAAAAGTAAAAGTCTCCTTAAAACTACAAGTTTTCTGTTTGGTTTCTTTTTTCCCCAGCAAAGATAGNTACAAGCTCTGAAGTTATTTTCTATGTACTTATTTAGATGATATATGAGCAAA
Organism: Erpornis zantholeuca; assembly: GCA_013400515.1. Classification (NCBI taxonomy): domain Eukaryota; kingdom Metazoa; phylum Chordata; class Aves; order Passeriformes; family Timaliidae; genus Erpornis; species Erpornis zantholeuca. The sequence continues at coordinate 252,560 of VZTN01005272.1, read as the reverse complement.
ATATCTTCCCTTTGGTGGTTAATACTCTGTTGTTCCTATAAACTTTTAGACATCTAGGCTGTAAATCACTTCACTTAATATATGTTTCTTATTAAACACCAATGAACTTTTCTGCTCTATCTTCCTTCCTGGTGGTTTAATGGTTTTTTTCCTATTCTTGTTGTGCTATCTTGGTTTTGATGTGCACATATGTGGGGGCAGGTTTTTCAGTGGGTTTTTTTGCTAGTTTGGAGTTTTGTTACAGATGTTGCTGTGCTTTGGCCCTGCACTTGAAATAGTGTCAAGAAATGTAGCACTTAACAATCTGGGAAATTCTTGAGCTAATGACTGTTGCCTTTCTCACAGGTGCTACAACTCTTTCAGTTTTGGCTTCAGGAGGAGTTTTTAATCAGAGCTTTGAGTGTTTGCTTGTGTCTTGGCAGCCTCTGGGGAGATGTGTGCCAGCTGCCTTCTTCCCAACACGCTGGTGCAAACTGTGAAAGGGGAGATGAACTCCATGCCATCACTGCAATTTCATCCTGTGTGGTGAGATGAGGCTGTTTGGACCCACAAGAGGAGCTTGCCCTCCATTCTTTGTTGTGCTCACCCTTGGGCCTGCAGCTCCATGCTGGGAACCTCCCTATATCCTTTATTCTGGCAAAAACCTCACCTTCCCTGTCACTCCCACAGGTTACAGATGTTTTTTAGGCCATAAGAGCCCTTCTGCTTTTGGTGTCTGCTATCACTTCCAGTGGTATTTTGGTTTTGCCAGAACTGATGGGGAGATTTCTCACTAATGCTCTTAAAATTATTAAAAGTCTTCCAGTCAAACCCTTTTTAGAGGAAGCTTTGCCTGCAGCTGGTGTGCTTGGCTGACCAGAAAACCCCAAACCCCAGGGCAGCCCGAAAGCTGCAGAGGTGTTTGTGGCCTGGGCTGGAATTTGCACATGAGTAATACAGGGTACAAAAGTGAAGCTGCTCTGGACCCCTGAGATTGGGGTTGGGTAGTTTGGAGTCAGTGACTCGGAGAGGAGGGAAGTCCCCACGAGATCCCCACGTGAAGAGAGCCTGGACAGCCTCAGCTTTTGCCATCCAGGTGCCTTTGAAGGCTTTGGGTGGGGAATCTGCCCAGGTGGGGTAGAAAGCATGGTGGGGAGAGGTTTTCTCTTGTCTTTCTGCTCTGACGTTGGCTCTGCAGATCCACAAACTCCTTGGTTTCAGTGGTGCCACTCAGAGCAGGTTGTCCAAGCCTTGTGGTTTCACCCTGGGTGTGTTTCTTGTGTGTTTTACTGACTCCTTGGAGGGCAAATCGTGCTGTTTGTCAGCAGAGGGGAAAGGGTTTTTTTTGGTGAAGTGTGAAGCTGCAACGTGGGCACTTCAATTTGGTTTTGTGTTTGCTTTCTTGGAGAAGCTCCAGTGGAGCTCTTCTCCTCTGAGTAACCCTGGAGAGGCCTCCTGCACAGCCTAAGCACATGGAATTCCCACAAGAGACACTCCTAAAGAATTTTATTTTAAATAGCAGCCAATTAATAAAAGACTGCTGCTGTATAGACTCACTCCGTACTCATTCAAAATGTATTTGATTCTGCCAAACCACACAGAATAAATGGGACAGACACTAAAATTTGCAGGGGAGGAGTCAGTATTTCATTTTCCCAGTGACCTGTGAGAGAACCAGAGAGGGTGAGTGGTCAAGGGCAATCTACAAAATTCACTGCTGGAGCAACATGGCAATGACGTGGAAGCCCTGGACTGTGAGAAGATTTTTATGTTGTTTTTTTTTTTTTTTCAAGTTACAGTAAGCAAATCTATACACAGACATGACTGGCCTGATGCAAAGCCTGTGTGCATTTCCCAAACTCTTCCTGAGCTTTGGATGAAGTCTGAAGTCTGCAGAGAGGAACAAGGGAGTTGTTTTTTGGGATTGTTTGTCTGTGCTGGGCTCTGGCTGATGCAGCAGGGGTGGCTGTGCTGTGAGAAGGAGAATGTCAGGATTGCACATGGGATCTACAAACACACTTCTCCAAGGTTTTGGGCAGGAGGAGTGTAACAACCAGGGGAAATACTAGAAATGTTTATTTTGTAATAGAATGTATGTAATAAATGTTAATCTTCACTGCTGTAAGTTATGAAGAATTTCCTGTCTTGTCACTGCGAGATACAAGATCAACTTTATTATTGTTATTTCTTGTTGCACTTAGTTTCTCAAGGAACACACAAGTGATAGGGGAAGAGCATTGCACATGTGGCATAAGAGAACTGGGAGAGTTGCACTTCTGCTCTTGTCATCCTTCAGGTCTGTGAGTGTCCCTGTGCCTCAGCTCCCCTGCTTTGAAATGAAGCAAATCATTCCATGGGGCACTGAGACAAATGTGTGTGAAAGTGTATCAGAAATGGATGTATCTGATGAAATGGGGGCCAGAGAATTGCATAATTACATTGAAGTAAAATTTTCTTTTCAGGTTATTGTGGGCATTAAGTTGTGTAATGGTGTAAGAAGGGAAAATGTAATGCCCTTGAAAACGTTGTGTAGAATTTCAGTGTGGTGAGCAATGTTTCTGTTTGGGGATAGAGCACAGTGCAGAGGCTGCATTGCAGCATCCCTGTGGCATGGGAGGGAGCAAACTGCAGAGCTCCTACAGAAAGCTGACCTAAAACCCAAACTGGTTCCTGGAGTGGCTAAAGAAGGATTGATCTGGTGAGAAATCCCTCCTGCTAATGGGTCAGGATGTGCCAGGAGCTGCTGAAAAGCATTGGATACCCTGCAGGTTGCATGAGGATGATCAAACAAGATTACTTAAAACTTCTAAATTTTTTTTTAAAGAAACTTTAGGAGAGAAGTAATCAAGACTTGTCTTGCCAAGAGTCATGGGCAGATCAGGAGGAGGAAAAGAACAGAGAGTAAACATGGTCATTGGTGTTCATTTTTTAAGTCAAAGAAGTAAAGCCAGTGAGTGAAATTTTGGAATTGTGAGTATTTTTAAAATTTTATTGGTGAAGTGTTTGGTCTCTCAATGACTTCACTTGGATAATTTTGGTCAATAATTTTGTATAACTGTCTCATGGGAGGGTGCCCTCCCAGTACAGAGGATATTTTATCAGTCCATGTCCTCATTTGCCACTATGTTTTGTGGGAGTTTCACCAGAGGCATGTGATGTTTTGACTGTACCTCTGCTAGTGCAGATCTGGCACTTCAGATGGCTTTTTGTCCTGCACATATGGGCAGGACCACGCTGTGACAGCAACAGGCAAGGGAAGGAGTGTAAAAAGAAGGACTCTGCTAAATCTGAGCATTTTGCAGCTCCTCCTGGAGCATGTTCTTCCTCAGGCTGACAGTGACTGTGATGGGGACTCAGCTCTGCCAGCTGGGTACTCAGTGCTGAGCTGCTGAAGAAGGCAGGGAGAGTGATCATTCCTTGGCTGAGCTCCAGAACCCAGCAGAACCCTTTTCCTCTCTCAGCAGGTGAAAGAGAAAGATCCTTAGGTGAGAGGCTCTGGCTCAGCAGCCTGGGAGAGAGCAGTGGGTATCTGGTCTGGAGCTCTAGGACTCAGCCCCCACTGAGAAGGAGATTCCAGAATCACACAGGGCTGGAAGGGACCTCTGGAGATGCTTTAGTCCAAGTCCCCTGCTAAGGGAGTGAGGCTGTTCCCTGCAAAGCTGGTTCTGTGTTGCTCTGGCTTCTGGGTAACTCCAGCCTGCTTTAACAATTTAAGCTAGCTTGGAAATGTCCCCAAAAAGCTGAGTTTTACTGTGGAGTGTTGTGCCTTCGTGATGTTCTCCAAGGTAACTAGACAGTCTGCCAGTATAACTTTATATCAGTTATAAATGTTAATTAATTTATCATGGTAAAAAAGACATCCTTAGCAATACTGCTGTAGCAACAGGAGGGCTTCTGGCGAAAAAAGGATCACAAGAATCACACTTTAATTCAATTTAATGTGGGGAGAGGAGAGTCCCAAAGCTCTGCATGGGATTTCTGGCAGTTTGAAACCCAGCCCTGTGCTCCTCTGCCTACCAGCAAATAATGCAGAGCCCAAATGTCCAATGGAGCTGGAGTTGGGTCGTGGTTAAGAATGAAAGGCCTTGATTGCATAAACAGAACGAAAACACTAGGAACAATTGGTGGGAGAAGGAACAAGGAAAAGAGAAATGTCTTCCTAAATCATTTTAATCAGTAACACCCCACATGAAGGAGAGATTGTTCTTTGGGAATGTGGTCCCACAAGGAGTGATGAGTACATACAGCCCACAATTTTGACAAGGTCAAACCATCAATTTTTCACAAGACTTGTTCTCTATTTGTTGTTTGAGGGCTTGGATTTGGGTTTTTGGCGAAGCAAGTTGCTTCTACTTTGTGACTTTTGGGCATCATGACTGGAAATATGCATTTTTTCATCAATGGAGGACATACATTTTGATATTTTTGGTCATGTGCCACCCATAAAGGCCATTTAATTAAGAGCTGGACTCAGTGGTCCTTGTGGGTTCCTTCCAGCTTGGAATATTCTGTAACTCCTGGCTGCTGAGCTGTTAGTACCAGTTAAGATCATGGTGACACTGACCTTCATTTATCACCCTTCATACTCAGTAATTAAGATTTCATCGTTTGTAATCTATCATGAGATACCATTTAAAAAGCAATTAGAGCTGTAAACGAAACAAAGCAAGCCCAGCAATGGTTATTTAGAAGTGTGCTCTCTTTCTGCATCCTGCATAGAAGCTTTTTGTGGGAATGGATGTTTAATATCCCCTGGAAGAATAAAGACAAGCGTAAAGAGAAGTAGGGAGTGGAGTGGCAGTGGAGTGAGTGGGATCCAGCTGCCTCCAGAGCATGCCTTTCCCACCTGTCAGTGCCAGGGAAGCTGAGCCCTCCTTCCCCAACGTGCAGCTCCTGGCAGGGCAGTTTATTCTCAAGGTGCCTCAGATTGATCCTCTCCAGAAGTTCTCATGCAGAAGCTGCAGCCCCAGCACTGGGATGGGTTTGTCCTTTCGGTGCTGTTTTATCGCCGCTTTAGAAAGAGCTCATTGTGCCTCTCGCCTTCCTGTCTCTGCTCCTTTGTGCCTTTTTCCGCTTCCAGATGTTGTACCACAGGGCTCCTTTGGAACTCTCTGCTCCCTCGGGGCTTTAGTTGCTTTTTTGGAGACAAATTGTGACACGTGGCTGTTTTTTCCACCGGTGGCAAAGGGAAGCTGAGGCTCCCTCCCAGCCTGCCCCTCTCCTGGTTGCCCACACAGTCCCTCAGCTTCTGCTCTGTGTTGAAAAACCTGATTAATCTCCCAAAAGGCCAACATTATCATTTTCAGCTTCTTGAGAAATATTTCACTGTTAGTGACTGGAGACTTGCAGAGCCTTTTGTGCCCTTGGTAGAAGCCAAGCCATCGATTCCATGGGAATTTTCTCCAGTGTGGCAGTGAACACAGATGTTTGTTTTAGGAGGCCTGGTTATTGCTGGGCTCTGGAAGGTGGATCCTGGACAACCATACTGCTAAAATAAACACAGTGCTGAAGGAAATCAGCTTGTGGTTAATTAGCAGCACAGAGAATGAATATGGATCAGTGTTCAGATGTTTGAATTGGAAGTTCTTTATGTAACTTTACAGCCTTGGATGCACTAGCATTTTTTTCAAATACTAAAGAACCATCAAAAAAAAAGTATTTTAAAAGCTCTTTTGAAGGCAGCTTTCTGTATGAAACCGATTGAACTGAGGGCTGGTGATGTCATTTCCCACAAACTTGCTGCAAAACTCTCCTATAAAAGCCTAATGTTAGGAAAACCACAGCAAAATGAGAGCAGCAAAGGCATGTGCCCAAGGAATAATGCCATCAGAGGTGGAGTAACACAGCACTCTTGCACCACCACTGGAAAGAGCCCAGGTGGCTTTTCCCTGAGGAGGTGTTTGAAAGCCTCCCGTCCTCCTTGAAGCCTCTTTGTGCAATGCTGACACTTCTCAGCACGGCTGTCTTGAGGATTCCTGTGATCCTGACAAGGAGAAAACAGCCTTGTTGTAAAACAGCCTTTTAAAACAAAATGTTCCATTGAGGGCGAGTTGGCAGCACCATTGTGTGCTTTCTTTGAAATGTCTGCTGATTTAAAAGAAGGCACTTCTGATCTGCCCGAGTTTTGGGCTGCTTTGGTGGATTTTTTGAGGCTTCCCTTGATGGGTTTTTTTAAGGTTCTCCTTGAAGCAGTGTGGGGGCTCAGTGCCACCGTTCAGCTGCATTAAGAGCTGCCAGCAATGCCATTCTGGAGCCTTGTGCATATGGAACGTGCTGGGATTTTTACTGCTCAAAAGAGGAATATCTTAAAGGAATCTCTGTGTGAAAGTAATTAAGTTTGAAAAATATATATCACTAAATTTGCCTGTGTGATGTAAACATTCTGTGTAAAAGTGTAAGTCAGAGAGGTTTAATGTGGTGACAAAGTAGAGCAAAATAATCTCAAAGGAGAAATGTATTGGATTCTTCTGTGTGCCAGGCTCCACTCCCTATTCCCTCCCCAAAATATCCACCAGACCATTTTTAGAGTGCTGTAATAGCACAAAATCTGGTGCATTTTCTGCTGTGCTGAATTTTGGGCAGAGTACATTGGGATTTCACTGGTGAAGTACAAACCCAGCTGGGCTTGGGCACCTTGGGCCAGGATTGCTTCAGGAGGTGGACAATCAAATTAAGTGTGTTGAAACAAGAGAGTAAATGCCCTGCTGGGGGCTTGGGGAGTGCCCAGAGACTCCCACAGAGCTCTTTTCCCCTTTCCATGGACCTTGTGCAATGGTTTCCACCACCAGGGCAGAAATGTCTGGATCCTCAGCCACGGTGGAAACATCAGGAACCTTTTGGATAAGGAAAAACCAGGAGGTTGCTGGCTGGGAAATCCTTTCTAGAGCACAGCAGGCTGGAGTGGTGTTAATTCTGTGTCACTGGGTCCTTCACACAGGCTGATGCAACTTCATCCTTTATTTTTAGGGAAAAGACTTTTGGAGTTACCTTTTCCATCCAGTGAAAACTTTGGTTTTAAGTTTTTTTCAACTGTTCCAAGAAAGAAAATGAAATGTTGACTTTAAGCACCTCAGTTAAATACTCCCAAGCTGTGAAAGTGCACATTTAATAGGGAAAAGTTGTGTTTTTAATGCAGTAGTTTGCATTTATAGGAAAGATAAACCCAGTCTGAAGTAACATTTCTCTGAGCCTTTTTTGGTAGAATTTGATCAGTGGTTTAAGTTCCAGGAACACTTCAAGGCAGGCACTTCTCATTGGCCATTTGCAAAATCACCTTTTGAGACCGAGGCTCTGGAAATGCATTTATTCATAGAATATGTCTTGCATTAGTCCTCAGTTGGCCAACAGAATTATCTAAGGCATGTCTGAGGCAGCTACTAAAAAGAAACTTAAAAGGCATTACTGTTCTAGTGAGGATGATGCAATACACTCGAGCTATTATCAGTCTCCAAGTATAACTATATTCAAATGAACGTGTTCTGAAGGGATTTGATGAATACAGAGCTTTAAAGAAAAGTTGCTTTGAGTGGAGGCCCACCCTTCTTAATTTATTGTGCCTGAAAGCTGAGGTGAAAGGAGGGTGCCTGTACCCAGCCCTGAGCTGAGCCCAGCTTTGCATGGGATGAAAAGGAAGTGACACATGATATTCCATGTTGTTTTTCCTCATCTCGCAGGCCAGGCCTACAACAGTGGAATCTTTGCAGCAGGAAGCAAAATGCTAAATAAGTTGGCTTTCATTCAGATAGACTTAGAGCAGAGTGAGGTGAATATTCTCTTTAAATCAGAATTCATAGCTGTTGCCTTGAGGTACCTTAGACAGCACTGCCTGCTGGGCCTGAAATAAAATGTTATTTTTATTTGTTAAAACACCTCATTATCTAGGAGAACAGCAGTGTTTTAAGATTTCAAAGTCTCTTTCATCCTAACTGAGCACAGCAAAGCTCTCCCTCAATCCAGGAATTCCTCAGGGCCCTCTGAGGACATGCTTAGATGGAATAGTTCAATTAATGGAGCTGATGTGCAAAGTCCAGCAAGAGCCCCCACATTCCAAGGCCTCTGGAATGCCACCATGGGTAAGGAGGGTTCGTTCCCTGGGCACCTCACTCGGAGCTTTCCAGGCACATCAGCAGGTGGGGATGGCAGGGCTGGGGAGCAGGTGGCTGCTGCCCCACACCCTTGTGACAAATGGCAGCGTGCATTCCGAATTTCTTGCTCCACAGCCCTCTGGGGAATGTGTCACGTCTGTCAGAAAACAATTAAGAAGCCATTAGCAGGAAATGCTTTTGTCAAGCCAGCACCTGACAGAGCCACTGGATGCACCTTCACTTGTGAGTCAGGAATGCAGCAGCCTTGGTCAGGGAAGGATTCCCCCACTGGGCACCCTGGCCCTGCTCCAGTCCTTTCTTTTGTTTAATTTCATTTCATTTTTATTTTATTCTTAACATCAAGAAAAACCAATGCCACCTTTCTGCATGGTTTCTATATTAGTGCCTCTTGTAGCCATCCATGCTGCTTTTTTTTATTACAAAGTAGTAGCTGGCTGAGCAGCCAGAGCTTTTATAGCAGTGAAATCCTCCTGTGTGGGATTGTGTGGCCCTTGTGGAAGTTTCAAAGGCAGAGACAATGTTATCTTCTGTAAAAATAGGAGTAATAATAAAAACCAGATTTTAAAAGAATCCCTAAAGAGTCATGATAATTTATCAAGGGTGATCAGCAGAGGAAGGCAGAAAGGATTGGTGCTCTTTGCTTTACTCAAATACACAATTCCCCACAGCCTTTCCTTCCTGATGCCACATACATTTTCAGAAAAATGTATCTTTTTAATTCTTAGCATATATTTTCCCCTCACTTCTTTACCTGCCTGTAAAAAGAAACCAAGTATTTCCCAGGATTTGCTCACTTGGACTTCAGCACCCATGTTTTGAAAGTGAAATCTAATTAATTGCTGCAGGAAGAATGGGATGGGGATGTTTTTAATTTCTTTTCTCCACAAAGCCACTTCTCTCCCTGGTACACAGTAACTGCTCCTGGGATAACTGCTCCTTCCTGTTTGTCTGTCTCATTTACCTGTTCATCCTGCTGGAAATGGAAATTCCTGGGTCAGGGACTTTCTCTCCTCTGCTGATTGTGTACTAGCTGTGATATTTGGTTGGGATTTAGTGGAGATTAGTGGGTGCTGCCATAAAACAATTGGCATCCTCAAGAGGCAGTGGTGTGAAGGGCTGGAATGGAATTTGCTGAATTCATTCCATGTGCAAATGAGCACACACAGGTTCGGCTGGAGAGCTCTCCTGGAAGGCAGCAAACCTTTCAGGTTTGGGGAGCCTGCTTTTGTTTACCTGTCTGGATCCCCTCTTCCACCTGAGAACTTTCCATAGCTCTGGGCACAGGGGTGGTTCTGAACACAGATTACACTGTCTGAATGCTCCTGTGTTCTACCCTAGGCTCGGTTAGGGCTTCTTGTTTTGGGGACTGTTATGCATAACTGCATTAATGATTTCAAGTTTTGATATCTATTTCTGTAGCACTGGAACTCCTGGAGTGTTTCCAGTGTCCTTGCACACTCACCCATGAGGGACTTCCCACCTGTATTTACAGAAAAGCATTGGGAGCAATGGGGACCATTTTGATAAGAATAAAACACTTTAAAAGACCTGAAAATTTTGAGAACTTGGGTTTAATTACCAAATCTAGCTAAGCTGTATCTGCTAGAACAAGAATTCATCTCACTCTGCTCTGTTGGAGAACTGTGTCCCCGGAGCCTCACTTTTTTCAGTCTGCTGTGGCTTTTACCATTCTCTCATTTATGCTAAACAAAATATTTTCCCCTTCAAGCCCAAATATTGCAAATGGGAGCAAGGAATGCAGAATATGATGTATTCCAGTTACCCGGGGCACTCATGTTTTATCTTTGATTTGTGCTGAGAGAAAGGAGATACCAAGAGCTCTACCCTGGCAGGGAGGTGGAGGAGGAGGAGAAGTATTTTCAGAATTACAGCCCCGTGGTGAATCAGCACATCCCCAGGCTGGGTTTCCTGCTGTGGGCAGGACATGGTGCAGCTCTGGGTGCAGGGATGGGACCCCAAAGTGCCCCTTCCTCACTTCTCCCAATTCATGAGACAACCCAACCGTGGTCCCAGCAGAGCTTCCCACCACTCTTCCCAAACAGAGCAGGATTTCTGGGGCAAGGAGCACAGGGGGTCTGGGATGGAGGCTGCAGTTGATCACAAACCACTGCCCTACTTTTTGGTATGGGTGGCCTGATTTGTACAATGGTGCCAGCTCACATCGGGGTGTTTACAGAGCACAGGCAGGATGTGTGCTGGGCTGTCTCACTGCATTATCTGCTCCTGTTATATTTTTAGGCTCTTGCTTCCCTGACAAAATATTCAGTGACAGTGTATTTGCCCACAAGCCTTTGAAGGTCTGTTTTTGCCTCATGGAAGAGCTCCCATTGTTTGAGATCCAGCCAGCCTTTAAGCAGCAGTGCTGTGTTTTACATGTCATCTCCATAATGTTTCTAGAAACAAACTTTGGGTTGCTTTCAGTAAAGCCACGGGTCTGCCTCAGAAAGGTTGAGTTTGTGGCAGGCTGGCTGCTGATCAGTCCTTGGTGCCAAGCAAGTTGTGGGGAATGTTGTGAAAGCAGTGGGGTGTGTGTATGGTGCTGGTAATTACAATAAACAGCCTGTGAAGTAGCTGCTCTCCATGCTGCTCCTCCCGCCTGTCTCACAAGGAAGCCCAGATCCGTGCAGAGGGAAGACCTTCCCGGAGATCCTCAGGTCAGGCAGCAAAACAGGAGTGCAGATTGTTGTTGCAAGTGCTGGAGCTGAAATGTGAGAAAGTCGTGCTCTAAGGAGCAGGATAGAGACTTCTGGTGTAAAGTCCTGGGCCATAACTGTGGAACTTTCCACCAGCACTGAGAGCTAATTCCCCAAGCTCAGCATATTCAAAGCCTGAATTCAAAACTCATCTTTTCCATGAGTATTTTTTTTTTCACAAGCTCACAATGGATAAAAATAAAATCTTAAGAACTAATCCAGTTAAGCTTTTTCTTGCTGGCTGAGAAGAGAGGGAGACAGGAGGAACAATGAGCACTTTGTTTCTCTTTTGCAATATCTGGTCAGTGGTCAGATACAACAGAGGTAAAGGGGTCACATAGCCACAGATCATTTGGAGCTGGATGTGCTGCATTTCAGGTCTGGGTGGGACATGTTGGAGGGGATGGAACCAGCACAAAGCCAAAGCGTGGGCATGGTGACTTAAAAGACTGAAGAAGACAAATCCTCTTTTTCAGGCTCATCTATAAATCAATTACCATTTGTTCCTTATTAATAATTTAGCTGCCAAGAACGTGCTTATTGCTTTAGAAGAGGGGGGAAATGCAGACTGTCCCTGTACTGAGGAGCTGGCAGGCTCAAAGATGCAAGGCAGTACTCCTGGGAATATCCAGGGAAAACTGTAACCATGGGCTATATTAATTACTTCAATAATTTGCACTATCTGCTCCCTGCAAACCTTTTTGTCTGCTTGCATAATGTTGATCCTGGTTGGTGCTCTCAGTTTAATCAGCCTTCCCTAGGAAATGAGATGGTGAAGGATCATCCTTTGGTCTCTTCAGGGCTGGAAGGAATTTCCACACCACTGTAATGCTGAAAGCTGCCAAAGCAGGGAGAGGGGCTGAGGTGGGAGGGAAGGAGAAGCCAAAGGGAACCACTCTGGACACGGAATTTGGGGGAAGCTGCTGTTGAGATGAGCTCTCAAGTCTGTTATAAAGAGGGCTGGAGTGCCTTGAGGACAAGGTTTTGAACTTAATACTTTGGAGGAGATATGGGACAGTGTAAGAGAGGAGGGTGGTTGATGGGTCAGAGTGATAATTTTAGCAGCTGTGTTTTCTGATGGGTTGGAGGAACAAGATATTTATCTGATGTGCCAGAGAGGAGGAAGAGATTAGCTGGGATGACATAAGGACAGGCAAGTTGTTTTGATTGCTAAAAGGAAAAAGAAGGGGTAGGTCTTTACTTGCTTCAGAGGTTTGGATTTTGGGGTGGGGGGGTTTCCTTAAATTTTGTGTAGGAAAATGTATCAAACAGAAAATGGCTGGGAAGGGTACTAGGGGTGGTCTGGAGCAGTGGTTCTGGATGGTGAGTAGGTTTCTAGAGTAAGGTTTGATGCAGCAAGTCTCTGCCAGGATGGGGCTGAACCTGAGGCTTGTGGCTGCGGGTGCAGGCAGTGGCTTTGCCATTCCCCTAGCAGTGCTTGGGAAGCACAGAGAGACACGTTACAGGTGAGGTGCAGAATCAGAGAAAAATGGAAAGATTTGGGTGGGAAGGGACTTTAAATCTCATCCCATTCCATGTCCATGGACACCTTCCACCATCCCAGGCTGCTCTAAGACCAGTCCAATCTGGCCTTGGACACTTCCAGGGATGGGACAGCCACAGCTTCTCTGGGCAGGGCCTCACCACCCTCACAGGCAGGAATTCCTTCCTTGTGTTGAATCCAAATCTCCCCTCTGCTGGTTTAACCCATTAAGGCACGGCATAAAGCCTGGGCTTGCGGGCTCAGGGATGTTGGGAGGCAGCATGTGGAGCTGCCAGTGCTCTCCCCTAGGGAAAAGCCTCTGGCACAGCCCTTGCCATGGATTTGAGTGCTGGTTTGGGATCAGCTGGCACACTGGACACTGCAGTGTCCTTCCCCTGGAAGCAGCTAGGAGTGATTGGAGCAAGTTCATCTGGGAGAAAGATGTTGTCTGCAGACTCGGAGGTTTGGGAATGGGATAAGGAAAGTGGAGAGGAGTTGGACGTGCTGGTGTTTAATGTCTCATTGAGAGGGGGAGTTGGATCCTGTTACAAACAGAGCAGACGGTGCAGACTCTTTGTAAATAGGCTGAGTGCTGTGAGGGGGAGGCTGGTTGGTCATTGCCTCTGTGTATTTTAGAGCAATCACATTTGTTGCATGGAGTTGTTTTTTTGAGGATGGAGTGGGTGTGTGGACCAAAGGCTTAGTCACGAGGGGAGGGGAAAGAAAACTGTCTTGACTTGTGAAGTCAAATATTTGTGACTTATCCCATTGTTCCCCTATCTTTGTGTAGTTTCTGTCTGTACTCACAGGGCTGCTCCATCTCTGTTTGGCCATTATTCCTTTTTGTAGCATCCAGGTATTCTCAGAGGATTCCTGCTCTTTTGCCCCCTTGGTCTGTGCTGTGTCCCTCACTCTCCTGCCCTGGACAGCCCAGGAAATATTTAGGGAAGGTGTAGGTAGTGAGACATCTCCCATCAACAGAACCTGGAGGGTGCTTAAAAGTGTGGATGATTCAGTGGAAAGCCCTCTGTTCTCTGAGTCACTGCTGACCCAGGCACCCAGCAAGTGCATTTTGCTGCTCCAGAGGAGACAGAAAAAGGCCATAATTGAGTGTTACCCCTCTGTGCCTCATTGTGTTGGTTTAGAGGAGCTGGGTGGTGTTCCTGGGTCCCCTGTCTGCGTTTCATCTGCACAGTGATTATGGCTTGCTCAGAAGTTCCCCCGCAGCTTTGATTTGGAGCGAGCGGTGGTGGTCTCATGGTGACATCAAAGTGCTGGGATGTTGGTGTTGGCTGTCACGCAGAGTTTTGGTGTCCCTCTCATCCTGGCTGCACCACAGAGATGGACAGATCTATTTGTGCACTTGTAGAATGCTGAAAACACTTCAGGATTTGAAAGAACTGGAAATTGTTTTGTCTTCTCTGGATTGCCATTCAGGGCACAGCAGAGGGTGTTGGGCTGCTTTGGGCCAGGAGGGATCTCTCCTGTGGCTTCAAAGAGCTTCCAGGCTTTATCTGGAATTATTGCCCAGGAAGGTGGTGGTGTGAGGCCTGTGTGGGAGCAAAGAGGAGGAGAGCATTCCCAAACAGCATTCCTTAGCCCTTTGGAGAATGCCAGAACCACACACACAGCCCAGCCCACCTCCTGTGTGCCTAAAGGCACCAGCCAAGAGTGGCCAGAAGGGAAATGAGGGAGAAAAACATGCCTTGTTTCTGGAATTTTGCTTGCCATTTCCCATCATTTGCCTGGCAGTGTCACCATCCCCCTGGAGCAGCTGCCAGAGACACCAGGTGCTTGTCCCCCACCCCTGTGTCACCTTTGCCTTCCAGCAGTTGACAGAGGACAATGTGAGGCTGGCATGAAAATCAAAAGCAGATTTAAAATGTGCTCTGGCTTTTTCAAGTACTAACTAATATTTACCTGTGAGTCTGCTTCCCTCCTCATTCCCTCTCCTTGCCAAGCTCGAGATCTGGTTTAAGCTCTGTGTTTAGGCATTTATCCAGTGAGGGTCCCAGGACATGAATATCAAAAATTCTTGTGAGTTTGGAGGGAGGGAAGGGGGAGATGACAACAGGAAAGGTACCTGAAATGGCTCTCTGTTCCTTAAATGTGAGTTTGGATGCAGTTGATATTTTCAGCTGTTCGTAATGGACACCTCATGGAAAACTTTTGAAAAACATCTCATTTGGGAACAGTTCTGTGTCCTGTGGTGGTTGAAAGGTGACCTGTTTTCATGCTGGGTTTTTTTCTGGACTGTTTTTAATCACTTCTTGCCTCAAGTTTTTATTACTACTGACATTTACATGAAAATAAGGTATTTGTTTATGTTGATTTCAGCCACTTGCTTGTTCCTGCTGCATTTTATGTCACTCAAGCTGGATTTCCATGGAGCAATAGCAATGATCAAACCCTCACAGGAAGGCCTCTGTGCACGCACACTCTGGAGATCCTGTTTGGGTGATAAGAGTGACATAGCGTGATCCTGGTGCTTTGGAGAGCTCTTATTCATGGAGCTGCTCTCCCACACATCCTGCATTAGTCAGAGCTCAGCTTTGGAATTAGACATCCTCGCTCCAGGAGCACCAGGGCAGGGAAGAGTGAAGGAGAGAGGGAAATGGTGCATCCAGACAGCAGCACCGTGGAAAAATCACTTTTTTGGTGAGCAGAGAATTCCTTGTGTCTTCTCGATACTCTTCCTCCCCCTTTTCTCAAAGTTTCTCAGTTTTTTAAAGGGCAATCTGTAATTTAGGGAAGCAGAATTTGGCTTCCATGAATAAGATAATTATCTTGGCTGGGGGGGTGGCTGAGGGAGTGACTTGTGCTGCAAGTGGCAGCCCAAAAACAACTCTTTGCCCTGCTCTGGTGAGTTACAGGAAGAAAGGAGCCTTCCAGGTAGGCCCCATACACAGCTTCCTTTTTGTTGCTGAGAGTTTGAGGTGGGGGAAAAGCATACTTCAGCTGAAGCTTTTTCCACCTCTCTGGTCCAAAGAACCCTTTATTCTCATTGCACAGAACCAGCCCCCAAATCAGAGTAACAACCCCAAAAGCACCAGCACCTCCTGTCTGCCCTCAGCCTCCTCAGAGGTGTTGTAAAAGCTGATTATGAGACAGAGAAGTTTACAAAGTTTTTCCTCCAAACACACCTGGGCTCTTGCAGAGTCTCTGATTTCTCTGGTAATTACAGACAGAAGAGACTGTAAAATATTAACTCCTGTGAGCATTACATTCAAATGAAATGAGGCATTTCATCTGAAATGCACAGTGCTCCCCAAAGACGTCCCACTCTTTTGGGTTTGCTTTTGGAGCTGGATTTCTCCTGCATCGCTGGTGACTCACAGAGTTGTAAAATTAACAGAGCCTTCTTCCACTACCCTTTTCACCTCAGCACACACCTTCTGTTAA
Source organism: Erpornis zantholeuca (assembly GCA_013400515.1). Lineage (NCBI taxonomy): Eukaryota > Metazoa > Chordata > Aves > Passeriformes > Timaliidae > Erpornis > Erpornis zantholeuca. Next base: position 236,877 of record VZTN01005272.1, on the reverse strand, counting down.
CTCCTTGTGGAAACTCCACGTGGAAACTCCGGGGTTTGTTTGGGTAGCTCTGTGTCATCGAGATTAGGGAGGAAAGCCTGTGGGAATCTACTCTGGGATGAAGCACACGGGGCTGCACATGGGAAGTGATTCACCCAGAACTGATTCACTACGATGCTGGAGCTGGGAAAGCTCATTTGGAACAGAGAGGTGAATAATTGTTTGGGAGAAGAGGAGAGACTGATAAGGAAGCCAGAAAGTTTTTTGTAAGCAAACTGGATTTTATTTAAAGCAGAGCAGCCTAATGGAGCCGTGATCCCCTCACGGAGCATCCGAGCACGTGTGGGATGGATCTCAAAGGACATCCCTGAGGAGGGGCTGGGGAGGAGGTTGGAGGAAGTTTGTGGGAGCAGGTCCCCGTGGTTGTGGTGTGCTGTTAATTGCTACTGGTTGTGCAAAGAATTACATATCTGAGTGGCTGCTAACCCAGCTTGAAAAGCAATATAACACAGAGCCAGTGGGATTAAGGGAAGACTTAAAAGGCCTGTGTAATTCCAGCAGAGCACTGATCTCTGCCTTAAGTTGCTTTTGAAAATGGGAGATGGGCACTCTGGAAAATTTCACCCTGGATCTCGTTATCCATGCGGGGGAGGTCCAAACACAGATGGCAAACCTGGAAATAGCTGCTTTTCAAATTACAGGAAAAGCAGCAACATTTTCACTATATAATAAAGAAAATAACAGCAACGAACCTCGAGTAGCCTCAAACTATTCCAAACAAGATAATTGGAGGCTGGAGCACAGTGTATTTTTAGCTATATCTGCTATAAAGTAAACATGTTCTTTGTCCAGGACCACCAGAAATGTTTCCATAAGAAATGTTGGCTTTGTCCCAACTTGATAGAATGCACAAACATTTGTCTGAGGAGCCAGTTCTGACTCTGGTATTTTTATGAAGGTTCTGTTGAAGGCACTGGGAATTGTATATATTGTGAAGGGGAGGCCAAGATCTTAAAACTGTCATTTTTCCACACTCCCTCTGATAATCCCTTTTGCTCTTGTTAGCAGACACATATTTGGGGCAGCAGTTCTTGGTGTGAGGCTTCTGTCCAAGCACTGTGCAGCACATGAGTTTCTTTTTCCTTTCTTTTCTGTGTCCTCCTGCTCTGGTTTATCTGGGTTATATCAGCAGCTGATGCTAATTTGCAGAACTCTCTTGATTTCAGTGAAAATAGGAGGATTTTTTTTTTCCCTACAGCATCAAGATGATGCAGATAGAAACTAGATATTAAATGTAAATCAGTGTAAGTACCATGGAAGCTGACAGAATAACTGAGTCTTAAAACAGCTTTTTTTTTTTGCCTTTTTCTTCTTTTTGAATGCCATGCAATTCAGTCTTTCTTGAAATGCTTTTGTTTTGGATGCACTCTGGGTTAGGGAAGATTATCTGAATTTTTTGGCACTTCCATCTATCCCTTTCCTCCTTATGAAACTGCCCTGCCCATGCAGACACAGCTCCTTCAGTATGCCTGGAATCTCCTGGGAGAGAGGAAGTCTCTGGTTTGGTTGGATGAAAGTGTGCTGGGTTTTGGATTTCAGCATTGCAGTTAAATACAGGATTCTGGGAAGAAATGATGAGCTCTGATAAATGACTTTTCAAAAAGGCACGTTCAGAAATCTCTCCTGTGTCCACTCCCTGCACCCTTAAGGCCGAAGCACAAATAAATTTAGATGAGTCTGACACAGATTTAGGCCAATGAACTTTGCTGAAATCAATATAAGGACCAGGACTGCTTAGAAAAACTGGATTTCACATTTAAGAGGTGTCTGGGATGCAATACCTTCAGAAACACAGCCCCAAATTCCACTTCTATCCCTTACTTTAAATGGAGAAAAGGCAGAAATACAGGAATGCACGTTAGGAAGTTTGGAAGTGGGTTTATGATTAAGCCTTAATTAAGCATTAGGATATATTCTGTCCTTTCTGGGGTAGGAGGGTGTGTGGTTGGGCCTCTGGGGTATTTTATCTGTTTTCTGTGCTCTTGACTATCAAGAAGAAGAGGAGCTGAAAGAGATGTAGGGGAATAAAATTACAAAATATCTAAAAATAGAGGAAAGGGAGCTGGGTTTGGTAGCCACCAACCAGTGTCCTGTAGCTGGGGCAGAAACAGAGGGGCTGGAAATAACAGAGATCAGGAAAAAATACAGAGGAAAAAATAGTTGATGATATATGAGAAAATGAGATCTCTGCATAGCTTGAAAGAAATCTGAATTAAACTGAGGTGTTGGGTGAGAGTGGAAGGAGATGCAGCTCTGCATCCACGACCAGCAGAGAGCAAGAGCAGCAACAATGGGCACAGAGTTTATGGTAAACCAATAAAATGTTCTTATGTCTGAATGTGAAATTAGACTCTGAAAAATATGGTCTCAAGGCACCTGCTAAAGAGCTTACTGGAATCTTAATAAATGACTCATGCTGTCATAATCTGATCCTGACATCAACTCCCAGGGCTGGAGTTCTTCAGCTCTGGAGAGGGGGAAGGGGGAGGCTGCAAAGCCTTGGGGAAGACTGGGATGGAAGTAGGCAGGTAGAAAAGCATTTCCACAAGAGATGCTGCTAATTTTTCTATTACCAATGCCTTTTCAAACCCAGAACAAATGAGACTTGAGCAGAAGAATTCTGCAGCACCACAAGAAAATGGGAATTGCTCCTGTTCACTTTTCAAATCTTTACCTGGTGCTGTGGGTGGTTTTGTAGAGGAGCTGTGGTTTCCTTCCAAATCCAGAGGAGGATTTTAGTGGGAAGAAAAAGCAGATGAGAGAGTTACCAGCACAAAAAAAAGGTGATCACTGATAGTATTGAGGAAGAGATCCTCATTCCTGGTCTTGGCTCTGCCACAAACTTTACTTTTGCCTTGGGAAAATCCTTCAACTCCATTTGTTTGAGGGCAGTAAAAACTTCCCCTCTCCATAGAGATGTGTTAAAAATTACAAATTTGTTCAATATTTTAATCTTCTATAAATCCTAAGTGTTAAACAGGAGTATTAATTATTAGTTTCCTCTCTGGCAGTGCATTGCAAACCTCAGCTTGACATGGGGACTTCTATTTCCAGAACTTCAATGACAGCACTGCTAAAAGTGCCCCAGAAATTGGAAAATTGAGCCATGCTGAGCAAATTGAGGGGAAAGAGATGGCAAAGAATCAGCTTTGAAGTTACAAATGTGCTGCACTGGTCATTTTTTAATTCACTCTTGTTGATTTGGCCACTGTTGAAGGAAAGTTGAGATTTTGTCCAACTGCTCAGTGAAGCCCTGTGGATATTACAGAGCTCTGCACACAAAAGTCAGATTCTGCTACAAGGATAAATGCTAATTTTCCTGGTGTAGCCCAGATGCAGGACCAGTAAAGAACTACTTACCACGTTTTGTGCTCAGGAGAAAATCACAGCCTGTGGCCACGGTTCTTGGTGAATTTTAGAACAATTGGTAGCTTACTAGTCATGGGTTTAAAAACCAACTCCTGCTCGTGGTTTTTAAAATGAATAATTTCAACTTTTGTGTCCTGATTGGTTTTCTTTTTTCCTTCTCCCTTTTTGCACATGTTGGTGTTACTGGATACTTGAGTTTTTCAGCATTTTGCTCTCTTGGGAAGATTAATGACGGGGATATAAAATTGATGGGGAAGAGAAGGGACTGGATCTCTAATGAAGCAAACCTGAAGTTTTCCAACCTGGACATAAATATTTTATTGCTTAGATCACTTTGCTTAATTTACACTCCTGATTTTTGGCACCACAGGTTTCAGCTTTGCTTTTAAAGCAGGTGAATGGGTGCAAGGAAGAGTTTCAGTCTCCATCTAAAGATAGCTGCAAAATGCTCAAAGAGGAACAAATAAAATAACCCAAATCTTTCAGAACGTGGGGTGGGTTTTTTGTCTTTCGCAATCCAGGATCTTACAAATTAAATACAGTTAAAAAAAGCAACCACAAAACAAACCCAACAGAAAAACCCCGACAACAACAAACCCCAAACAAGCAGAAAAAAAAACCCCAATCAGGCCTGGAAATCAAATTCAGGTTGTGCAATGTTCTCCTGTTTAATCCTTGCCCTTTTTCAGACAGATTGTTTAAAAATAAAGCTTCCATGTTTCTGTCATTCTTCTTCCCTCCCCTCTCTGGTTTTGCTGTTAAAGCCTCACCATTGCCCTTTGCTCTTTGAGCAGCATTTGGACTTGGAGAGGTAGCTTTGTGTGGTAAATTTTCCTGGGAAATGGATGGTAAAGATGGATCCATCCTCAAGGTGCTCAGCCTGAGGGGGTTTTGGTTCCCAAGGATTCCATGCAGTGTAGGAAATATTTGCATGATCCCACCAGCATCAATTGTGCTGATTTTATAGATTAAAATCGAGTGCTAAATTTTAGCCAAAGAATACTGATAATTTTAAAAGAAATCCTGTTAAATAGTATGGAATGATAAATATATCAAGGCAGTTGTACAGGGAGAGGTGCTCAGCTCAGGCTGGTTAAGGAAAGGTAAAAGGGAGGAACAATTCAGCATCCCAAGGGAAATTTGGAGTTAGATTCCACTAATTTTAATGAAGTCTGGATGTTCTCAGCTCTCAGGTGGTTTGGGATCAACCTTTGGGATCAGCCTGTGCTTCAGAACAGGACCAGGAGAGGGAAGAAGTTGTGTGTGCCCTGGAGTTTATTATGGGATGGCTCTGGACATGGATGTGGGACACGTGCTGGGGTCACCCCCAGGGCTGCCCAGAGCAGAGCACAGTGTTGGCTCTTCCCCTCTCCTGTCCCATCAGCCACACCAGGTGTTTGTTCCTTGGGAGAAAACATTCCTTGAGGGCTGAGGAAAATGCTCCTGGAGGGTTGGGGCAGGACAGCAGGAGGAAATGGAGCTGCCCTGGTCCTCAGCCACATTCCCAAGGACGTGCAGACGATGCTGTTTTGTCCCAAGTGCCTCAATGGGGAGCCTGAGGAGAGATTTCCCAATCAGAAACACCCAACGAACCCCTGGGGCTTTGGGGAAATAGAATTCCTTTTACCTTATCTCCTTATGGAGGGGAGAGGGGGAGGTTGCTGGATTTGAAAATAAACCAGATGGCTCTGTCATCTGAAAAAGTCTCTTTAGATAAGAGTGCAGAGAACTCCATCTCTTTCTGTGCTATGGGCAGCATCCATGGCAGAGCCCTGGGATGATGGGAAGAAGAGCCCTTTCCCCTCCAGCTGATTGAGATGTTTGGTTTTGGGGAATGTGGGAGAGCCCCATCCTTGGAAATAACCCCAAAGTCAAACACATTTTGTGTTAATGCTCCAGCTCAGCTGCTCGAGCCAAATCCACGATGTCTGTGTGCTGAGGGAGACTGGGAGCAGGAGCTGTGTCTCCTGTGGGATACTTGGAATATTCTCTCTGAGTCTTCTTTGTTCTCCTTTCTCCTCACTTGGGTGCAAGATCTGCTGCCAAGCAGGCAGAGAAGAGAAGCACTCATGGTTTATTCCTTGTCTCAACCTCTTCTCTTTTTGCTAAATTCAGTGAATATTTTCACACTTTTCATATCTATTTTTTAAAAGTTTTCCCGACCTGATTAGTTTTGAAGTCACTTAATTCCAGTCTTGGTTCCAATGAAATCAACACCAAAATTCCCTCCTTCCCCAGAAGCTCAGGTCTAGCCCCTGGCACTCTCCTTGGGAATCTTGCCCCAGTTTTGGCTGGAATCAGTTGTGTTTTGCCTTGCCTGTTGTTGTAGCAGTGTCTGCAAAGGTGTATTTGGTACCAAGCTCTGCCAGAGGAGCTTTTGGGAAAACTCTCTTAGGGCAGCCAAGATGAGCCCAACCTCTTTGGAATGGTTGGTTGTGTGTTTTGCTTTGGGTCTGTTTTGTTTTTCTAACTCAGCTGCCAACACAAAGAACCAGGGGAAATAATTCAGAGTAAAATTTCAATTTTCTTTATTATTTTCTCTTTCTGACAAATTAAACAAGAGAAGTATTTCATTTCACCAAAGCCCTGAAGTGTTTCATTTGGGTCATTAGGAAAAGCAAGGGAAATGAAGAGTTAGGCTTCAAAGGAAGTGCCTGGGGGCCATTCCCATTCATTCAACACCAAGGAGACCCTGCTCCAGCTTTTTCCTCTGCAGGAGAGGAGTTGAGCACTCTTGTCCTGCTTCCCAGGAAGGTTTGCTAGGAAGAGGCTTTTCTGGGATGAGGATGGGATCAGGTGAAAAGTGAACTGGAAGAGCCACAGGGTAGATATAAAAATAAAAATAAGCAATGCTGTAAAAACTTAGTTGTTTTCAAGCTGCAACTTGGAAAATGAAACTGGAAGCCTTGGTTGTTTGTAAGGTTCCTGAACTTTATATAGACATAGTAGATGAATTTACATTAAAGGTACATATATTGATTTTGTCACAAGGAAAATTCGTGTGTCTGTGTTTTAAAAGTCCAGGTTTATTTGCAGACATTTTAAAATGTAACACCTTTCCAAGCACAGCAGAGATTGCTGAGAGCTGTGCAAACTCCCTGCTTGTTTAGGACACATGTCAGTGTTTAAGGAGTACCACTACATTGTTGTGTTCCTGCTGGCTGTAGCTTTTGTCTCAGCTTCCCAATCAACCAAAAAATCAGTTAAAAAAAATAAAAATCCAGATATCCAATTAAAAAAAAGTAAACCCAGAGCAGGGCTGTTGCATGAAAAAATATGGTTTGTTGTGGATGCTTCATCCAGAGCCTAAAGGGGCTCCAGGAGAGCTGGAGAAGGAATTGGAACAAGGGCCTGGAGAGACAGGACAAGGGGGAATGGATTCAGACTAAGAGGGCAGTGATGGGTGGAATATCAGGAAGGAATTGTTCCCTGGGAGAGTGCTGAGGGGCTGGGATGGAATTCCCAGAGAAGCTGTGGCTGCCCCTGGATTGCTGCAAGTATCCAAGGTCAGGTTGGACAGGGCTTGGAGCAGCCTGGGATAGTGGAAAGTGTCCCTGCCATGGCAGGAGTGGAATGGGGTGAGCTTTAAAGTCCCTTCCCACCTGAACCATTCAGAAATTCCACGATTTTACTGCTTTTGGAGGTAAATCCTTGCCCTGAAGATAGACACCAGCGGCCTCCTGGCAGTGCTGGGTGTTGGTGACCGTGCCAGGCTAGAACCACCCTGTGCTAATGGCAGGCTCATCCCGGGCTAACCACCCCTCCCTGCTGTGCTGCAGGTCCCTGGATGGGCGGCTCCAGGTGTCCCACAGGAAGGGCCTCCCCCATGTCATCTACTGCCGCCTGTGGCGCTGGCCGGACCTGCACAGCCACCACGAGCTGCGCGCCATGGAGATGTGCGAGTTCGCCTTCAACATGAAGAAGGACGAAGTCTGTGTGAACCCCTACCACTACCAGAGAGTGGAGACCCCAGGTACTGCCACAGCCCTGCCCCTCCTCAGCCTCTGCTGCAGCAGGAGGCATCTCCAAGGGCGTTCCCAGGCACAGTGGGTCTGTCACTGTATGGAGTAGAATGATTTCTGAACCTGCCCTCGGGGAAAATATCGTTGGGAATTGATGAAATGCAAGCGAGCAGGTTCCAGGTTCCCAGTGTGGCATTGTGTGCACATAAATGATTCCCAGCAGGAACCGTGGCAGTGTTCCGTGCATCCCTCGCTGCTGGTGTTAAATTAAGGATAAACTGTTGAGCTGGGTTTAAGAACAGCTCCCAGCTTCCTGTTCTGGAGTCTCCTCCTGTCTCTGGAAGGGACTTTGATCTGGAGCTGCAGCAGCTTCTGCTGCGTGTCAGCACAGATCCGCAGAGCCAGGCAGGATGTTTATGCTAATCCCACCTGCCTGCTCCATCCTATGGGAAACTCATTCCTTGGAAATCATGGGGTGCAACTTCTTTTAAATCATCTTTCAAGCTGACCTGTTTCGTTGCCTGGGAAGGGGCAGAGAGACAAGGTGTGCTCTGATAAGCTCTATCCATTCCTAGCTGAGACCTGCTGGGAATAAACATCATCTTCTCCTACTTCTCCTGCTCCAGAAGCAGACATCAAATCCTGTCCCTTAGTGAGCCACTGTGTGTTCCATGTATTTCAGGCTCTTACTCCAAACTGGTTTCTCCCGTTTTCTGGTGTTTCACTCACTTTGTTTTAAAGCTGTTCCCTGTTTTCTCTTCCCAGTGCTGCCTCCAGTGCTGGTGCCTCGGCACACGGAGATTCCAGCCGAATTCCCACCCCTGGATGACTACAGCCACTCAATCCCAGAGAACACTAACTTCCCAGCAGGTATCGAGCCCCAGAGCAACTACATTCCAGGTACCTTGTGTCTTCCATACAGGGAGCAGAGGGAAGGGTCAGAGAGCACAGGGAATCCTGGCTGGGGATCCCACACTGGGAATCTTTCTTTCCATCGTTCCTCTGGAGCTACAGAGTGGGAACCTGGGCAGAAACAGCTGGGAGTTGTAAATGTAGGCACCCAGCAGTGCTGTTCATGGCTTTGTTTTGTTGGTTTTAAACTGACCTCGTCATTCAGTGGTACATCCTCAGTTTATTGTGAAATCTAAACTGGTGTTCCTTTACCAGGTTGAGATTTGAGAATGAAATTCAGCCATTTTGAGTAAAACTCTCCAAATTTCTGATGGAATTGAGCTCTTCTATTTATGTAGCTCTTTTACAAGCAATTTACACCTTATTTGCATGGACAAGTTATGCAGCTGCACTCCAGGAGAGGAGAAATATGTGGACAGAAAACTGCCTCCATGGCTTAAAGTTTCATGGGACTGAAAATCCGGATTTTTTTGTTTTCCCCCTCCTCTGTTATTCTCAAATATGGATATCATCCTGGCTGTGCTGGCTCCTCCCTGCAAGCAGCTTGAGAAAAAAAAGTAATAAAAAAGAATTTGAGCTCCTGGTGAATGACAAAGTGAATGTTTTTGGTGCCTAAAATCCAGACTTTGCAGTTGCACTGACAGTGTGATGATTTTATGCCTCCAGAGACTCCTCCTCCAGGCTATTTGAGTGAGGATGGAGAAACCAGTGACCACCAGATGAACCCCAGCATGGATGCAGGTGAGTCACCTTTGGGGTTTTAATTTAGTGGCTGTATCCCAAAGAAAGTTGAATGTCCAGGTTTCCTCTCATTGCCACAAAAAGAAGTGGCCAGCTTTGGAATGAGGGTACCTAATTTATGTTGGAATAATCCATATATTATGTTTAAATAGCCCATAGAAATGTTGAGATGTCGTGGACTTCCCTCATTATAGAAAAGAAGAATAAAGAAAGAAACCAGCCCAGAACAGTGTGAAAGGAAAAGCAAAAATGGGCTGCACCACCTGTCTGCATCCATGGGACATCCAAGTGCAGATATTGAAAATACATGGTCAGAATTTGTGGCAAATTTACATGATTGAGGATAAAATTCTGACAGCTCCTTGGTGAGATCTGTGTAACCTGATCCAATACTCCATTGTCCCAAACCCAGCAGGATTGGGGATATGGTTTTAATTCTATTTTGTCTGGCAATATACACCCAAGCTCCTTAATGCCCAGCTAACTGGGTTTGTCAGGATGATACCTGAAAGGAAAACAGCCAAGTGCTGCTCAGTTTGGAGAATTAATGGGTTAAACGTCAGTGAATTCGCTGTGAGGGGGCAGCAAGCTGATATTTGAAAGCTCCTATAAGGAGTATTAAACATGAGAGAAGCTGCAGTGTCAAAAGTGAGACTTCAATGAGCAGTGGGTTGTCCCTCCAACAAGCCTGGGCAGCACTGCAGATCCTGCAAGTGATTTTCCTGGTGCAGATTCCATAGCAATAATTATCCCACCTTGCTTTTCAGGTTCTCCAAACTTATCACCAAACCCCATGTCTCCAGCACACAACAATCTGGGTAAGCACATGATCCTGGGAGCTGGGTGGAATTACACTCCAGAGGGTGACATTTGAATGATGTTGTTGAGGTTGTGCACTTTTTACAATATTGCAATGATTTGAAACTGCCAGAGGGCAGGGACAGATGGGATATTGGGAAGGAATTCCTGGCTGTGAGGGTGGGGAGGCCCTGGCACAGGGTGCCCAGCGAAGCTGTGACTGCTCCTGGATCCCTGGAAGTGTCCAAGGCCAGGTTGGACGGGGCTTGGAGCACCCTGGGATAGCAGAAGGTGTCCCTGGCCATGGCAGGGGTGGAACTGGGTGGTCTTTAAGGTCCCTTCCCACACAAACCATCCTGGAATTTTGTGATTCGGTGAGACTGAGCATGGTCTGAGCAGAGCAAAATGGAGATCAGTTGGTGTGGGGCTGGAGAGTCCAAATAAACAGGGAATGTGCAGGAATGCTTGTGAATGGAGAGCTCATGCACAACATTCCTGGAGCACCAGAGGTGTCTGTGGGTTGGGAATGTTGTGGGGGAGATGCACAAACCACACATGCCTGGGAGGATTGTCCTGGCTGACCACCAGCTGCTTTTCCTCCCCCAAAGTCAAATTATGCAGCAGTGTGGAGTCATCTTCCCCTCCCAGCTCCATCCTGGGCACAGGGAGCACATTCCAACCCCAAGGGCTCTGTCAGACCACGGCTGGCACTGACTCCATACCTGTGACAGCAAACAGGAAAACCCTGAGGAGAAGGGAGAGCAGCTGAAGAGACACCACAAGAGTTTTTTTGGCTCTTTCTGTACCCTCTTATCTCAAAAGTTCCACCCTTTATTTTCATTGTGATCTCCATCACTCTGAGCTCTTGCCCTGTTTGGAATGCTCTCTATGTGTGCCATAAAAATCCCTCCCAGCTCTGCCTGGCTGCAGGATCAGCTCCCCAACTGTTCATTAAGGCAGCAGACAGAGCCCACTTGAGACTCCTTTGGAATAACCGTGGCCATAAAGTTTACATATGCTTTTAATCCTGGCACACAGGACTTTGACACTGCTCCAAAATTTGTCAGTCACTGGCTGACTTGTGGACATCTTGGGGCTGTTGAAGAGAGGATTTCTTTTTCCCCCCCCTTTTTTTTTTCCAGTATTGCCATGGTGACACAAAACTTTTATATCTTTAACTGCTACAGGCCAAGAAGAGAATACATGACTGAGAAATCTTTATTTCCTTTATCCCAATGTGCTGCCTGGGAGCTGATGAGATTTTTCTTTCAATTTTTCCTGTTTTTCAACCTAAAAACAAAAAGCCAGTTCCATGTAACAAATCCAACCTGGCAAGTGGTATCTGCCTTACATAAGGCAGAAGGGAGTTTCTAGGAAACAGATCCCCCCATATCCTTCCTGACAGGGACACTGGTTATTAACACATCAGATGTCTCAGGTGCTGTCTGGGGACACAAAAAAGGAGCAGGTGAAGCTGGTAAAGCACAAGGAATCTCTTTGTAGTCTGAGGAGCAGACAGCAGAGAAGCAGTTTAATTCAGCAGCAGTAAAAGATACCTTTAAACTCTTGCAAACCATATTTATTGCTCTCAGGCAGGAGCTTCCACAAATGAAGAACTTCTTGTTGCTTTTAATTTTATTGTAAACTTTTGCCTGTGAGGAAGCTACAGAATAATAAATGAAAGGGCAGCTGAGCAACTTTAAAGTGTCCCAGGTCAAAATTGTCATCACATGGGTGTTGTAAATGGCTTATCTCCAGCAAGGAGCGGCTCTTGGGGAAATCAGACCTTCAGCCTGATGGTCACAGCCCAGGAAGGGGCTCTGCTCTCTCCTCTTGAAGCTCTTGGTGGCTGGTGGCCTGCACCACTGCTGTAATTCCATGGATAAGCAGAACTCCACTGTCTAGGGCTGGATTTTGCTCTGCAGGAGTCTAATGAGGCTTTCTCTGTGTATTCGTAGAGAAAATGGAACAGAAATTCAAACCCCACAGCAGTGTGTGCAAGGAAGGAGTTTCTCAGCCACCTCTCGAACAGAGGGGGGGCTTTTCCAGCTGTGCTGTGAAGAAAATGATGTCCCAGGATTGATTTGTTTATTTGAGCAGAACTACCTGAAGTTTCCAAGACAGTTTACTTTGTGTAAACTGAACTTTGGACTTAAATCCCATGGCCATATTCCAGGGAGTTACAGAGGCAATAAAGCAGCACGAGGCAAACCAAGTGTGACACCAGGGGCAGGGTTAACTTGAGGAGCAGGGTAGGTTTTCCATGTCAGGCTGAAACATGGGATGGGAGGAGCTCAGAGAATTTCATCTTTCCATTCCCAGGCACAAAAGCGTTGCACAGTAACATATTGGAATTTTTTAAAAAATTTTTTATTCTCCCTTCCATTTGTGTCTTGGAGTTGGAAGTGTTTGAGTTTTGGTTCCAAATTACTGTTGTCAGGTTCTCAGTTGTCAAACATAAGCTTTAAGTGGAAGTCACAGATATCCAAGGATCTCTTCCCTACTGCTGAAACACAAATTGAGGGAAATACTAAAAACAAAATGAGAGTTGCCAGCATTCTGTGGACATTGGGAATGAAGTGAGGGAGTTGAGGCTGGCTGAGGACCAGCCCTGTGGTCACACACACGTTGTTGTTCCGAGGGGGCCGTGCCTTGGAACACAGGAAATCATTGTCAGGGATTGCTCCACAGAAGGACTTGATGCAGGAGCTGTCAGAGGAATGAGCACATGGCCCATGGTGACATCCACATCCCTCAGTCCCCCTGTCCCAGGGGAAAGCCAGCCCTCCCCTGGGTGCAGAGGGAAGGGAGCGCTCACATCTCTGCATCTCCTCATTTCCAAGGAGGGAGTTGGGATTGGTACAGTTGGAAACATCTCTCAGTGAGTTCTGAGCCACACTGTGATCAAACATTCCCTGAAACGAGGGTAACAACTTCCCTTGTGCTCAGAGGGAGGGAGCAGAGCAGGCTGCAGACTTTTCCCAGGACTTTCATCTGGCAGGGAGGATGCAGGACTGGGACCATCCCAGAACCCAGGGGACACTTCTGACAGCAAAGCTGTTTGTGAGTCAAGGCTGAAATTGTGCAGAGATGATTCAGGCAGGATTTGCCTGCATTTCATGTATTCTCTTTATTGATTGTGCACCCCCTCAGGGTCCTTTGGCACTCACAGAGCTAAAGCATTCTCTTCTTTTCCCCAAACAGTGAAGCCATAAATTGAAAATGAATATTTACAACAGCTCTAACACAAAAAGGAACTTTCCCATCCCACAGCAGCTTCAGCTGAAGTTTAAAACTACAAATCACAGGAGAAAGCAGCATCATTAAAAACTTGGTTGTAGTTTTGAGACAAGCTTTTCTTCAAACCAGGATTTGTTGGTTTATGTCTTTCCTCAAGCTGCAAGTAAGCCAGAAATAAAATTTCTGTACATCCTTCAGTGGCGAATCCACAGTTCCTGTGAGCCCCAACCAGGTGGAGGTGGTTTCTGAAGGAAAGGACCACAAAACCATGGAGAGGTTTCAGAATTTTTATAACTTGAATAGCACCAACCTAAGGATATTACTTAAGGATCAACCCAAGTTGATTTTTCTGGAGCTGAGCAGCCTTTTGATTAGAAAAGCACTTGCTGTGGAGTAAGAGCCCAGTCATGTGGAACTGATCTGTTTTCTTTAGTGGGTGGACCCACCTTGGGAGGCTCTGGGCAGAGCTGGTGTTTGCTGGGCCTCTCTCCAAACTGCGCTGGGGCCACGGGAGCCCAGAGCAGTCCTGAGGTGGCCACAGCTGCTGGGGCTGAAATGAGGCTGCTGCTGGAGAAATCTGCCTGGTATGGCAATTTCCAGTGGGAAAACCAAATGTGCCATGCAGGAGCAAAAGGCAGGGACAGTAAACTTGTGTCACTCCTGGAGGTGACGTGCAACATCTGTGCATAGCGAGAGAGGAGCTTGCTTTGAGCTATAAAATTAAAACACAAGGAAGTGGCAGGTAACTGGGAATGAGTATAAGCTCCAAATTTCATGGACTTTGAAGCCTGCTAAGGATTACAAAGTTCCCCAGATGCACTTTTACTCAATTCCTTATTTGCTGTCAGCAAAGCCTGTAACAAAGCAGAAACCAAAGTGATTTTCCTGATTATTGCCTACTTGGGGAACTCTTCCAGTGCAGTAATGAGAGGAAGCCAATGTGTCCTTTGGCTGCTCCAACCTGTGCCTGAGGGTTATGGAGTAGCAGGTACAGGTGAGAAAAGACTCCCAAACCTCCTCAGAGACCCTGGTCAGTGTGAGAGGAGGCTGGAGCAGTGAAAACCTGTCTTGGATTTTTTTGGAGCTGATCTCTTAAGCCCCACATTCTCCTAAGCCGTGCAAGAGCAACAGATGGGAAAGCCTATGGAAAAAGCTGGGGTTTGCTGCTTTATGTTAACTTCTTGGCCAGATGGGAGCTCTTCTGTTCTGCCTTTAAGCACCCTTTGAATGGGGATGAAGTGATAAACTGGGGAGAGGACTGGAGGGAATTCTTCTCCTGCACTGGATGTGGGGAGTTGTACTTAGGAATTGTCTGGGTCTGCTTTGCACGTCCCCTGCTCGGGATTGGCTCCCAGCAGGGCTGGGCACCTTCCAGGAAATTTGACTTGAGCCTTGCTCTGCTGGGATCTCCTTGGCTTCAGCAGGAGCAGTTAAATGATTCAGTGCTGTTTGAGTGCCCACCCTGCCTTCCCTGGGGCTGCCTCTCCTCAGCTTCAGCCCCTTGGCTTTGGTCCACAAGGCAAACCAGGGCCCCAGGGAAAGCTGAGCCTTCACCTGCTGCAAAAATGGATTTTCCTGGGATGGTTTGAGATCCAGTGCACTGGGAGAAAGTATCTCATTTTTAATTCACCTTGATGCAAGAATTGTAGACAGCTTGGGGCATATTTCAGACTCTACTGGTTTCACCAGTGCCAGAGAGGTCACAGCAGGGCCAGTGACAAGGAAAGTTGGACTTGCTGGTGGGAAGTGCACAGATTTAGGTGCAGTCATCTGTGCTATTGACAGCAGGTTTGTGCTTCATTCTTTCCAAGATTTTTCGCTCCTTCCTTTTCTTTGTCTCTTTAATGAACTTGCTGCCTAAAGGTGATCCCTTTACATTTCATAGTAAAGCTGAGTTTATTGATTTAATTTCCCTCAAGTGCGAGGCTGCTCAGTGACACCCCACTTGCCAAGGGAGTAATGCCTTTGACTATCAGTGATTTTTCCACGTGCCAGAAGCTCCAGGGGTGATGTCACCTCCTTGCTGTGGTCCATTAAAACGAAAGTTTGGTTAAAGTGAGCCTGAGGAATGAAGCAGAACAATATTCCAAACCAGTTGAGGTTTTTTTTTCATCCCCCTTTCCCTCCCTGTGGCTGATTTGGCTTTTGTTTGGTACAGATCTGCAGCCTGTGACCTACTGCGAGCCAGCCTTCTGGTGCTCCATATCCTACTACGAGCTCAACCAGAGGGTGGGAGAGACTTTCCATGCCTCGCAGCCCTCCATGACCGTGGATGGCTTCACTGACCCCTCCAATTCCGAGCGCTTCTGCCTCGGTTTGCTGTCCAACGTCAACAGGAACGCGGCCGTGGAGCTCACGAGGCGACACATCGGTAACTCCTGCTGCCTCCTGTCCGTGCCTTTCCTGGGGGAAGGGGGAGACCTCCACAAAAACCTCTTAATGAGCAGGTTTAGAGCACTGGGGTGGGAATATCCACGGATTCCAGCAGGCTGATCTCCCAGAAAACAACACTAGTTGTGTTTTTTTAATGTAATCGTAATACAAAAGTGCACCAACGAACACTAAAATTGCTGCACGCAATAGAATTTAAACCATTTCATATACTCTGTGTATCTGGAAGGATGTCAGGGATAATTTTGTGTGTTCCTTTTCCCTCCTCCACTGTTTGATTTTCAGACTGACCTTTTATAAATGGAAACTGAGTTCCTTGATTGTCATCTCAATTTCCACTTTTCCTGCAAGGTCTCATCCAATTTGTTTTCAGTGAAATTTGTGCTAAGTAGAGCATCCCAAATATCTGCAATGTTACAAAAAGGCAACATTGCTTATTCTTTACTGTTTTCTGCTGACTCCTATGAAAAATGAACCTGATTTTTGTCCTAATTTTGCTCCCTTTTTCTGAGCAACAGGAGAATCCTCCCTCTTGCACAGGAGGAGGATCTTTCCTCACTTGTTTTGAAGATTATTTCTAGCACCAAAAAAACTCCAATCCCCAAAACCCACCAAGAATCAGAAATCAGATTTTAAATGCAGCAGAGTCCTTCTGCTCTGTGGAAGGATGAAAGCAACACATTTAAACAGGAATGTGAGACCACAGCAAATGTTTATGTGAGCAGCAAAATGTAGCATTCAACTTTGTTCCTTTATTAACTGAGATTTTAATGGTTTGTGTAAACACCTGTGGGCAATGTATGTGTGTCCTTGTAAACAAACTCATCTCCACCAAAAGGCAAGGATTTGGAAGTGCTGTGGAATTTCATTCTAAGTCCTTAAGTAAATCCCCGAACAGTCATGTGCAGCTGGGATGACTTTCAGAAGAAATTAGGATTTTCATGTGGTAACTGATAGAAACGATGACTTTCATGTGTTAACTGATAGAACCTTCATATGGAAAATATCAGAGTGTGTGTTTGGAGGGAGCTGGTTTGGAGGGACCTGGCTGGGGTTGGAGGTACAATTCCAGCTGGATTGGTGCTCCTGCCTCCCTCAGCTCACCTGGCTCATGGAGCAGTTTCTTGGAATGTCCATTGGAACAGTTTCCATCATTGGTAGCTGAGCTGCTGGTTTAGAGCTGGCCGAGGGAGCTGTCCCTGCCCCTGGGGCCGTTTTCCGGGTGTTTCTCCCACTGATCCCCCTGGGGGCTGGTTGGGAGAGCTCCTGGGGCAGTTTTCCAGGTGTTTCCAACCCTCTGATCCCCCCCGGGGGCAGTTTTCCCGGGTGTTTCTCCCCCCGCGATCCTCCCTGAGGGAGCTGTCCCAGTCCCTGGGTGGTTTCTCCCCGCCGATCCCCCCTGAGGGAGCTGCCGCAGCCCCTGGGGCAGTTTTTCCCGTGTGTTTTTCCCCGCCGATCCCTGTCCCAGCCCCCGGCGACCTTTCCCGGGTGTTTCTCGGCGCTGATGGCATGGCTGGTTGCAGGCCGCGGCGTGAGGCTGTACTACATCGGCGGGGAGGTGTTCGCCGAGTGCCTCAGCGACAGCGCCATCTTCGTGCAGTCCCCGAACTGCAACCAGCGCTACGGGTGGCACCCGGCCACCGTCTGCAAGATCCCCCCAGGTAAGGGAGGCACCGCCGGGGACGGGTGTGGGCATCTCCGGGCTTCGGGAACTCCTTCAAAAATCATGGAATGGGTTGGGTTGGAAGGACAGTAAAGCTCATCCCCTGCCACACCTTCCACTACCCCACGCTGCTCCAAGCCCCATCCGGCCTGGCCTGGAGCAACTTCCAGGGATGGGAAGTCCACGAACTCTCTGGAAAATCTATTTTACCCTTTAAAAAGCCACTTGACAATTCCAGCAGGGCATTGCATTTTTATAGCCTAAGGGCTGAAGGTACTGCTGAAGGAAGCTGCTGTAGAGGCTCTGATAATCGCACTACGTTCATCCAACAGAACAGAACCTAAGCCCAACCTGGAGCAGAATCTGCCCCTTGTTCCTTCAGTGTTTTATCAGCCCATTGTTGTACTGTAGTTATCTGATAGACATGTTGATAATTTTGTTTGTGCCTCTAAGTAATGGTAAGAAATTTCTCTTAATTTAGATTCACCCATAATATATTTAAATTGTTACTTTTTTTCTGTTCTGTAGTAAAATCCCCTCCCTCCTCTGTGAATTAGTTTGTTCTAAAGAAATCACATTGCAGACACCTCGTTGTTCTGGTTACAGCCTAAAGTTTTTGCTGAAAGATTACAAGATAATTTATTTCATCTATGTAGGAAGAAAAGGCTTTTTTTGTTAGAGAAATGCAAAAAGCTGATAAGAGAGGAGATGCTCTTTGAAACTGAATTTAGTTATTTAGCTAAGCTTACACAAGTTGACTTTTTTACAGTTAAAAGTCTATATATATTTAAAAACTAAACTTCCTTGTTTAGAAATATTTGAATTTTTTTCCTTTGAGAGCAGATCCATACACTTCAAGCTCTGGCCCATCCTAGTGTGTTTCCTTTCTCAGATGCAGCTGCCAGTGCTGCAAATTATGACTTAATTCTCCACCACATCACAAGAGTCCACCCTGGCTGGAGTCAACATCTGCAGACATGAAGAGCCCACATTTCCGCTCAGGCGGTTTTTGAACGCCAGCTCTCCCCACTTTTGCCACAGTCTTTGGCCTCATTTTCTTCAAATCTTTGCTGGGTTGGAAGCAGTTTCTTCATTCCATTGTTGACAGGATTGAGTCATTCCCACTCCTCCCCATGGAGAGACCTGTTCCCAAGCACTCCTGAGGGCTGGGATCCCGCACTGGGATCTTCCTGGAGTTTATTCTTCCTTCCCTGAGCTCAGCTTGGCCCTGATGCTTTTACCCTTCAGACTTCTTCTTGTTTGCTTCCCTTCAGACTCCCTGAGACTGCAGCCCCTGGGCTCTTCCCTGATCCCAGAAGTGGGCAGTGCTTCCTGCAGCTGCTGTAGTCACCCTTTGCTCCACACCAGATTAATCCAGCCCAGGAGAGGAGGCTCACAAGTGATTTTTAGTAAAACACAATTCATCCTACTCCAAGTGTTGTTTTTCAGCCTTAGTCCATGTGTAATCCCAAATGAGCCTTAGCTGAGTGTCTGGTTTCATAGTTTAACTTGTTTATGGTTATCTGAGAGAAAGCAAATGTAGCAACATTTTTTTAAAGAGGGGGGCATTTATTTATTTATCTAAACTATGAAGGATGTTATTATATTTAACCTTTTTCCCCTAAGAACAGTTGAATAAGTTGTTCTCAGTCGTTTAGCTGGGGCTTAACATCAGGGAAAACTTCAGTTTTAAAAGGAAAGTGTTTGGCACGTGATAGTGAAACAGAAGAGAGGATATTAGCAGGAGCAGCCCTGCCACCAGCCCTGCCACCAGCCCTGGCAGCCTCTTTAACTCTCAGAGCTGCTTCCTGGTGTGTCAGAGTGGTTTCACTTCAGAACTTCCCCATTCTGTGACAGACTGTGTAAATCCAGCACCAGGGAGCTCCTATTTTTAGCCTGTGCATTCCTCCCCTCCAGGGCCTGCAGGGATCTCTGCTGTTGAGTGTTCAGTCATAGTCAGGCTTTAAATTACAATAGGAGGGAAATATTGTCCAGGAGGAGGAGATTCCACAGGAGGATCCCAAGCCTGGTCTCACTGATCTCTGGGGGGCTCCAGCATTCAGAATCCTCTCCTTTTTCTTCTTCCCGTGAAAATGTGGCAGCCTCAGTTCCTGTCTCCAGAGCTGTGTGTGGCACCAGGTGCTCTGAGGACACAGGAAAACAGCCTCAGGTTGCTCAGGAAGAAACGGAATTCTCAATCCTGTTAGGCCAACGCTTGTCCTTGCCATGTTCTTTCCCACAGGCTGCAACCTGAAGATTTTTAACAACCAGGAGTTCGCCGCGCTGCTGGCGCAGTCGGTGAACCAGGGCTTCGAGGCCGTGTACCAGCTGACCCGCATGTGCACCATCCGCATGAGCTTCGTCAAGGGCTGGGGCGCCGAGTACAGGTGGGGATCACAGCAGCCTCTGCTCCTGCCTCCTCGCCTCCCAGCTGGGAGAGTCCTGCAGAGATGTTACTCCCCTTTGGAAACAGGGAGTCAGCCCAGTCTGTTCGGGAATGCACATGGGTTGTGGCTCTTGGGAATGGGTTGGTCTGGTCTCTTTGTGGGATACAGCTGGAAGGTCACTCTGATATGAAACAGGAGCTTGACCTGGAGCACAGCACATAAATCCGCATGGTCCATGTAGGAATTACTACATTTTTTACTAATTTTTACAAATTAGATGTGTATTTGATAGTTGGAGTGTCTTAAGACTGCACTTTTATCAGGACAGGATTATAGAATCCTGGGATGGTTTGGGTTGGAAGGGACCTTAAAGCCCATCCAGTGTCCCCCTCTGGGCAGGGTCACCTTCCACTATCCCAGGTTACTCCAACCTGGCCATGAACACTTCCAAGGATCCAGGGGCAGCCACAGCTTCTCTGGGCACCCTGTGCTAGGGCCTCCCCACCCTCACAGCCAGGAATTCCTTCCCAATATCCCATCTGTCCCTGCCCTCTGTCGGTGGGAAGCCATTCCCTGTGTTCTGTCCCTCCAGGCCCTTGTGGAAGTACAGTGTGAGTGCTTCCCATGGGTTGGATTTAAGGCTTCTTTTATCAGGGACTAATGGGATTAAAATAAAAGCAGATTTGCTTGAAAATTTCTATTTGAAAAAACTGTGAGAGTTGCTGCAAAATTACAGTTAAATCTCCTGATCCTTTCCTTAGGGCTTGCTATAGGGCAAGTGGGAGAATGTGGGAGCAGCAGGATCACTGTTTTTCCCAGTGAATACTGAGGATAAAATGGAGATGCAGAAGGTCTGGTGTGTGGGATGGATGATGTGGTTACTCCGACCCCACAGGGACAGTGGAGATGCTGTGGGAACAGAGTTATTCCATAGCTTTGCTCTGTCACCCCACTGAGGAGCAAACATCTGAGGGAGAGAAATCAGGGATCCATGGTACAAGCAGGGGAGATGAAATTCAGTGGAAGATGGATGTCGTTCAGTGAGAGGGAAAGCTGGTGAGGATTTAAGCCAAGAGTGATGTGGAAATGTTTGACTCCGCACCCTTCAAAGCTGTGGCCTTACTTGGAGCTCCGTGGGGTTGGTGCCATGGCGGGGCTGCTCTGCTGCTCCCTGTGGCTGTGCAGGAGGTGCCTCAGGATCAGCTGGAATCCAGGCCCCCGCACGTTACTCTGCCACTTTCCTCATTTCTCCAGATGTTTGGAGTCCATTTTGTTTTGAAATTGTCCTGAGCTTGGGCCAGAGCAGTTCAGGGCTGGCTCCCAGCCAGGCCCTAATGAGCTCCAGACAAGCGTGACTTACGGAAAGTCAGGGATCCCTGTGGGGCTCAGGAGGCACCGAAACCCTGCGCTCACACCGGAGCTGCTCTCCCCATCCTGGCTTGCCTTGTCTCAAAATTCCCCATCTCACTGCCCCTGTCAGAGCACTCTGGGTTGTGTTTCAGAGGTGGAGATGTTACTGTGGAGCAGCATCCAGAGTGCTGTTCCCTGGTTCCTGGTTCACCCTTGGGCAGTCAGGATGGGGCGTGTATAGTGCTCCTGAGACAGGGATTTGGTGTAGGGAAGGGGGAGAAGCCAATTCCATGAGCAGCCTGTGATGGAGAGGGACAGGGATGGTGGTGGGAGCTCAGGACACCCCCTGCCCCCAGAACAGGGTCCCCTTTTCACCCCTGGTTTATCCCTGGGCCTCACAGATTTCAGGTTCTCCCTCCCACCGCCAGATTCCAAGGACAGCTTCCGTGGGAAATGAGAGTGTAAAGCAAGGCTGTTTCCAGGGTGTTTCTCTTGCTTTTTAATCTCCCTCCTCCACAGCAGCTGTCCCTGCCTGGAACAGCCTCTCTGCCTGGAACAAGACCTCGGCCATGCCTCAGCAGAGGAGGGAGAGCCCCTTGGTCCATGTCTTGGTTTCCTCCCCATCTCTTTGTGCTTTGCCATCTGGAGATATCCATGGGGTCTGACCTCAAAGGGAATGACAGAGGAGAGGGGAACAGGGGTTTGTGCAGGGGAAGATCAGAGCGTGGTGAGCAGGGCCCATGGATGCAGGAGGGAGTCTGAGGGGCTCAGGGTCAGGGTGAGCTCTTCCCAGCACTTCCACATTCTACTGAAACCCAAGGATACAACAAGAAGTGAATACCCTTGTCCTGTGCATAGGGAAGCTGAACACACTTGGTGAACACTCACCTTGCTGTCTAACTAGGAAAGGTCTGCAAAGAAAAAACGAAGGATTTTGCTTAGATCGACACCTTCCTTTCCCTTCAGAGAATCAGCTGCCTGTTCCCACAGAGCTGAGCAGTAAATAGCAAGTTGCTCCTCTGGGATCATAACAAATGTGAAGGGACAAGGTGAGTTTTTAAAAGAAACCAACAGCACAGGCCAGAGGCTGTTCCAGAGGAGAGACATTCCTTTGGCCAGGATGGTTGTGTAAGCAGGAAGGAATGCTCAGGAGCTCGAAACCTTTTACATTTGTCAAGTTCTGTCAGTCACATTTGTGTTGTTGTGTGTTCTCTCCCCCCTGGCAGGAGGCAGACTGTGACCAGCACTCCCTGCTGGATCGAGCTGCACCTCAATGGTCCCTTGCAGTGGCTGGACAAGGTCCTCACACAGATGGGCTCCCCCAGCATCCGCTGCTCCAGCGTCTCCTAAGGAAACTCCTCCTGGGGGCCCGTGGGGGAGCAGAGACTCTGGAAAACCCTTAGCAAAAGGCATAGTAAACAACTCCCCAGTTATTCAAGCAATGAGAAAAAATCTGCTTCAAAAGAAAAAGTGGGTTTTCTTTGTTTTGTTGTTGTTTTTAAATACCCATTTAAGCCACTTTCACTGAAACTGTCAGCACTTTGGTTGGGATGCTCCGGGGCTGCTGCAGTTGGAATTTGGAGCTGGAGCTTGTGAGGATGAAGAGCTGGACATTGTTTCAGTGGAGAGCAGGCAGTGCCCGCCTGGCTCTGGGCTGTGTGAGCGCACAGGAGCCATCCCAGCTCCCAGGAAACTTTGCCTTTCCCTCACACAACTCCAGGCTCGGGCCCTGTGGCATCCTGGGAACACCAGAGCCCGTGGGACTCCAGGATGGGAACACCAGACCCTGTGGGACTCCAGGGTGGCTCCTGTTGGTGCATTCCTTCACCATCCACCTGATCCACGCCCGGCACCGCAGCAGCACGGGGGGAAGGAGGCATTTCAAACACCCTAAAGAAGAATTCCCCCAGGAATGTTCCGAAAAGGAAGGAATTTCTCACACTGGACTTCCAGCAAGGAGGCAGAGCCTTGCCTGGTGCCTGAGGGATGATGCCCTCTTGGATCAGCTTGGATTCACGTGGAGCAAAAGGCCCAGTTTGAGGCTCTTTCTGGTGTTGCTGCAGTGATTTTTGACTGAAGCTGCTCCCAGATGGACAATTGTCCCATGGGGAGCCCTGCCTGGAGCAGTTAAAGCTCTGTTCTCTGCAGTCTGTGTGCATTAACTACAGCAAGGCTGGGTTGTGTTTTCCCAGTCTCTCCCAAAGCCCGAGGGGCTCCGTGGGCTCCGTGTCCAGGTGGAGCAGGGATGGGATGAGCAGGCCCTGGCTGCCAGTGTGGAGCACCCCTGGAGGGGGATCCCATGCTGTCACATGCAACAGCCAGGACATCTCAGACACAACCACCTCTCTGTGTAAAACTTGTTCCAGCTGATGAAAATGCTCTAAGATGTGTTTTTGCCTGGAGAAAATGGGAGAGTGTGTATTTACTTGTATTATAAAATGTTCATTTTAAACAGACATGCTCCAGACTGTTTAATATTTTTTTTTCCCTGCAGCAACTGTCATGGCAAACAACTTCCACAACTGGAAAAAAAACCCTTAGCACTTGTTTTTATGGTTCACATTTGCCAAATAAGTCTCATAACTTTGTCAGTGCTGTCCAATTATCTGTTTCTTTATATCTGCAGTGAATATCTTATGCATTTGTGCCAAAATATTAGAGGGGGAGGGGAGAAAGTGATAATCAGTTTCCTATGGAAATCTTTTTTTCTTGTTTTTTTTTATCTATGAAAGACAAACAAGCTGGATGTGGCTGTGGGAAAGACTGACTGGGATGGACTTGAGGATGGTTTTGATAAAGCTTTAGTCCTGCAAACTTCTGTGCTCCCAGATGTGCATATGGGCAGCTGTGGGAGTGTCCTGATCCACTGGGGGAACTGATTGGATCAAACACCCACCAGGAATTTCCATGCACCTGCTTTTCCAACTGCTTGTTCCTCTGAGACCTCTCTGCCAGCCTCTCCTGGCTTGCCAAACTCCTTCCACCACTTCTGGAGCTGAGGGGATGAGATGCCACCGGAACAGATCCAGAGGCCACTGCTGCTGCTTGAAATGCAGATGAAGGGATGGATTAGGGAGTTTCCTTCCAGAAACAAGAAATGACCTTTTTTAAACATCTGAAATGTAAATGCTGGTGAAGACTCTCAGTGGTGGATGTCTCCTGATGACACAGGCACTTTGGAATATCCTCAGGCTGAGTGCGCTCTGGAGCTGTTCCTGTGCAGCACAGCACTGGCAGCACTGGAGGCTTTTAGGATGTTTCATTTGTTAAACTGTACAGTGTGTCTGATCTGAGTTACACCTCTGACTGCACAGACTGGGACAAGGAGAGATCTGTATGAAATAGGATTTTTTAGGGCCATTTACAAAGCAGGTCTGTTGTCCTGGATTGGTTCAGCATTGGTTCAGATACAGGTTTCTAACATAACTGCAAAGAAACATTTATCCTGAGCTCTGTAGAAATGTTTGGTTTTGGCTGTTTTAATGAGAGGGGGAAAATCTGCTCTGTAAAATGGCCCCAGGCTTCTTCCATAAGTGTCTTATTTGCTTATTTTGGTGACAAATGTTGTTGTTGTCTTTATAATCACAGAGGAAATTGGACTCCACTGCCTCCTGTATTAACAACAAAAATGACATCTGAAATCTCAGAGCCAGGGATTACAGGCAATGGTGTGAGCAGGAGCCCAGCCTGATCCAGAGGCCACGAGTGGGAATAAATCCCAACTTTCATACGAAGTTTGCACACAGAGTCACCTCCTCACCAGCCTGGATTTCTGCTGGGAACCAGAGCTACAGCTCCTTGCTAAAGGACAGTTAACTGCTGACCATTATTAATGGATGCCTTTTGAAACCCAGGATTTAGATGATGCATAAAAACTTTGGTTAATCTCCCTTCATCATCCCTTAAGTAAAATTACTTCCAGTGGAAAATGTGAGCTGGCCCAGCAGTGCAGTGAGATAAAGGGGAGATTATCTCCACTCCAGTATTAATTTTCTCTCTCCCCTTTGTTTGCTGCTCACTAATTCATGAAAGCTCTGTGGGTTCTGGAGTCACCTTGGAAAGCCCAGCAGAGTCCTGTGCCCCAGACAAGGGAAGGGAAGGGCTGGGCCTGGGGGTGAGCCCAGGGATGTTCTGCCCATGCTGCCTTGGATAGTCAGAGTTGCAGTGGTTGCAGAGATGGAAGTGAATTCCCATTCCTGTGGCCACTAAGGACAGGGAGCAGGGATTGGGCTGGGATTGCTGGAGGCAGCAGGGTCCTCAAGGCACAGGAAGCTTTGATTTTTCCTAGAACTTGATTAAAGCAGCTTTGGTGTGGAGCTCAAAGGGATGGGAGCAGCTGTGCCCTGGCTCAGATGGCAGCTCCAGGCTGGAATATCCTCTCATTTCATGGCAGGTTTGGCTCATTTCACCAGGATTTCACCCATTTTTGTTCCTACTGAGTCAGTAGCAGGACCTTTGACTCTTCCTTGGGCATAGCTGCACGCAGGGGCCTGGCTGCTGGCAGATGACACTGACAGCCCTGTGCTTTTCCACAGCTGTGGTGATCTGTTTATTATTCATGTACTGAATTTCAGGTTGTATTTTGTGTTAAGCTTGTCTTAGAAGTAATCCAGTGCTGTCCATTTGATTTAATCTCCAGCAATCAGTGTGCATATGCTGAGAAAATCCCATCATAAGGCATTTCCTGGAGCTCTGGCTGCCCCTGAGTGCCAGGAAAAGGCTGAGGGGACCCCCGAGTTACTCTCAGTTTCCTCCCCCTTGGATCAGTGTAGTTGAGCCCTGCAGGACTCCTCTGCAGGGTGAAGGATATGCAGGACTCATCTCAAGCAGCAAGTGGTGACACCTGTGCCTTGAGCTGCTTCCTAACTGGAAAAGCAGCAAGAACCCAGCTCGGTGAAGGACTTCAGCCATATCACAAACCATCCAGGAGCTTTCCTGGTTCTCTGAGGTACTGCACAGGCAGGAAGATGGAATTTCATGGATATGCTAAGCTGGGATGAGAACCAGGCCCTCTCTAGTGGTGGCCCAAGCGATGTGGTTGAGAAGTTCCATGTTTTTTACTATGTACATGCTTTTGTATTTATGTGTCTTTCTCGAATATTCAGATGAATCCAATATTTAATTTTTAGCAGAAGGGGCAATTAAGGACTCTGAGTATTAAATCTTCCATCTGCTTCTTGCTGATGATTGCTGGAAATGAGGAGCTTGTGATGTGAGAACAGAGCTGAGCACAAAGTCCCCCGAGCCCTCGGGAGCCATGGTGCTGCTGCTGCACCAAGTCAGGGTCTCACATGGGCCCTTTGTGCTCCTCGGGGCTTGGGGAGGCTTTAAAAACCAAAAACTGTTCCTCCAGAACTGGCTGGGCCATTTTTGCCCCCTCCAGGCCTGTTTGGTTCTTCTTGTGCTCCCTCCAGACGTGGTGAGTTCCTCTCGTGCTCGCTGTAGCCCATGGGCAGCCCCACAGTGTCGGTGCTGGGACATGCCCAGCTCTGTCCCTGGATGATCCGTATGACATATTTGTGTTTAGAGTTTAGAGTTCTCCCTGACTGCCCATCCCTGCCCAGCTGTGCCACCTCTGGCTTTCCCCTGGCAGCGTTACTCTGTTTGTTACTCGAGGCCTGTCCCATGTATGCCCTCCCCTTCCCATGTGAAACTGTAAGGTCTGTTTTTGACATTTTAATAAACTTTGATTTGAAAACTGAGGCTCGTGAGCCATCAGGCTGTTGTTAGAATGTATTTAAGGACCCAGACTGACAGTTTGGTAATTGGGACACAGCAGCATCTTTAGGTTTGTGTAATGGAGGTCGTTCCCAGAAATGCACCCAAGAGCTCAGTGACAAGGTAAGACCTTCATTCTTTTTACAGCCAGGACAGTTTTGTTCAAGAATTTAAAGCCAAATATATTAAAAAATCATTTAAAAGTTGTATTTAGTTCTTTTAACTAACGGTACTCAAGGGTGAGTAGAAGTGGAGTTGTGTGCTCCAAGGATTTATTGTCCAATTGCTGGAGAAGTCAGACACAGCTGAGCACTCGTGTTCAAACTGCCACTGGAATTCCACCATAGGGCTGGGAATTGGGAAACTCTGTTATCAGCTCAGGAAATTGGGGAACTCTTATCAGCTCAGGAGAGCAGGAGCTGCAGAGGAGCATTCACTGCTCAGTCCTCAGAGTCCTGTCACAAGCGAACCCTGAATTCTCATGGTGTCTCCGTATGGAGGAAGTGCAATTCCGTGCTGCAGACACGAGTTCAGCCAATAAATCCTGAAGAAAAACCTTAAGGAACAGAGATTCCACCCACACCTCCTCCCTGATAAGCCATTCCATGGCTGCACTGTGTTCCTAGTGGAGAAGTTTTCCTGATCAACCCCCAGGCTGCATTTTTGGCTGTCGCTCTGTGCTGAGCCATGGTCTGTGCAGCAGTGCCGCTGCCCCTGCAGCCGCTCCTGGGGGCAGGGTTCCGACAGCCCCACAGACAGGGGTGGGCAGGGCAGGTGCCATCCCGGGGGATGCACAGTGGGCAGGGCTGGTGCCATCCCGGGGGATGCACAGTGGGCAGGGCAGGTGCCATCCCAGGGGACAGTGGCAGATCCCTGGCATTCCCTGGCCTCAGAGCAGGCACACTCCAGAGAGCCCCGGGAAGGAGCCAAGGCACACTGCGATCCCTGCTGTGAGCGCCTCAGGGCCCTCCTAGGGTTTCACTGGAATTCTCTTTTTTTGGGTTGTTTTTCCCGACAGGATTTACGAGAACACTTTTTCCACTCCGGTTTCCAGCGATGTGGTAATGAAGGGTCTCGTCCAGGCTTTGTGCTGGGGGTGCCAGAGCTCGAGTGTGCTGCAGTGAATCCCTGTAGAGCTGGGGGCTCTGCTGGGTGTCACCTGCAGACACCACAGGTGCCAGGATCCCAGTGTTCCCCGTGGGCAGTGGGGAATGGGAGGAATTAAACATCTCAAAGCCTCAGCCAAAAAAAAAGTGAATTGACATTGCCTGGAATGTGTGGCTCAGGCCAAAGCTGGGTGACAGGGGTTGGCTTAGTGGCAGGGAAATCTTTGCCATCCCAGAGCCTCACCTGCAGCCTGGCCCGGCCAGTACCACTGGAATGCCTGAGCTGGGAATGCCAACCCTGGACTGGGAGTGCTGGAGCAGCAACCAGTAATTCTGGAACTGGAGCTTCACACCTGGGACAAGGATGTCAAACCTGGAGCTGCCCCTGCCCATGGCAGGGGTGGGACTGGGTGGCCTTTAAGGTCATTTCCAACCCAAACCACTCTGGGATTCTGTGGAAACCAGCTGGGAATTCTTTTTGTTGTTGCTACACAGAGAAACTGAGTGTCAGACAGCTTTGCTTTTCCACTAATGCCCCTTTTATTCATTTCTCTAACTTCTTACTTTATAAAGAAATTCTGTAGCCAAAACCAAAGGGTCTCTTCAGAAAAAAACCCCAAACAACCCACAAAAAAATTAACCACCAGCAAAGAAAATCTTGATTTTAAACCACAACACAACACCCTCAAAGGATTATTAAACTATTTTCCAGTGTCTCCAGCCACACTTCCTGCCTCCATGATTTGTCCCCCTATAAACAAGACACATATTTATAATAAAAACATGTTTAAAAGAGTTCTGAATATGGGAATGAGCTGCTGCTACCTCATAAAAAGGCAGCAAAACACTGGGTTTTAATTGATAGGATCTCATTAAATTTAAATAGTCACATCTCTATCACATGTCTAAAGAATGGCTTTATAAAGTGTCCGAGTCAATTGTTTTCTTCACTGCCTCAAATCCACTCCCTTGGCACTTTTGCCATTTATCACTATTGCACAACAAAGATTTAGAAAGGGCAGAAATACATCTTCAGCTACCAAGAAGCCATCATGGAAAACCATTCCCTCCTTGCAGTGAGCCACCTTCAGGTCTTTATTACATTCTCTGTGCTGAGAAAAAGATGGGGAGAATGGGAAAAGGCAGAGTCATGGCAAGGCCCAGCAGCTGTTGGGAAGAGGTGTCCCTGGCAGGTGTTTCCTTGGATGTCTCCCTGTGTTCCAGGATATTTCTTCCCAGAGCAGGTGTTTTACCATGGGGGAGCTCCTGCTCCGGCTGTAGCTGAGAAACACTTTCCAAACTGCCAATGAGGCTTCAGTCCTTGTCCTTAAATGCTGCAGTTTCCATCACGGAAATGATTCCCAGCATTCCAAGAAACTCATTATTTTCATTGGCCTTTGCTTCATCATAAAAGAAGAGACTGAATTCAGTGGAAGTGCCTCCCAAATGCAAAGGTGTCCAACAATCGATGGCAAACCTGGGTCCTGGCACTTGGGAACTTAGTGGACATTGGAAAAGTTAATTGTGAAATTCCTAACTGAGGGTGCTTAACTGGGTGGATTTCCAGATTGACAAGGAAAATTTCTTGGGGCCAGACTCTTCCATACGGGAATCTGTTGGATCCTCTTCCCACTGATCCACTGACTGTGCCTGTAGCAGAGAAGGAGCCAGGGTGGCATTTCCCCTTTCTCCTCTCGCTCCCTCACCAGGCTCCACCTTCCTCCCGTGTCCGTGATTGCAGTGAGTCTGTGCCGTGTGCTGGTGTGGAAGTGATGTGGACTCAATCCAGGACAAGGTAATTCCCTGTGAGCCCTGACACCACGGGACCTGATGGACACACAGGAGTGTGGGCTCTGAACACATCCAGGGGCACCGAGGGGTTTGGAATCCCAGCCCTGGGAATTTAGGACAGAGCTCCCCAGAGCAGCTCTGTGCATTCTGCCAGGCCTTGCAGAAGGTTTGGGCAGAGAATTCCACCCCAGAGCAGCAGCAAAAATCTGGCATTTCGTCCCAAGTTTAGTTTCTAATGAAAATCCAGGGGGTGTGGACACCACCTGACATTCTAGGGAAGGCCCCCATCCTTACACAGCCAAAGTCCAAACAGAATCCAAGCCTGAGGCCACTTTTAATGGCTTTGGCACTTGGCAGGATGCAGCTCCCAGCCCTGGCAGAGCATCCCCCACAGGGCACAGTTCAGCAACTTCCTCTTCATGGCTCATCGAAATCTGGGCAGTCTGACCTGGGAAAAGCTCCATAAAACCATCCCAGCAGGCCTACAGCTGAAAAGTGGAATTTGGAATTCAGGAGTCACTTCCCAGCCCCCAGCCATGTGTGCAGAGATAACTGGGAGCATGACTGTTTATTTAAACCCCAGAGAGGAAATAATAAAAATGTTCATTTGAAAAATGTAAACTCATCCATATTTCCTTGAACCACACATGTGTCACTTCCCAAAGTCCTCTGAGAGAGGAGAAAGGAACAGTCAGACAAACCCTCTGGAGCTAGGAGGTGTTGTGGAATGTGGAACATGGGGAATGCTGTCACCAAGGGAAGCTGCTACAGCTAAATGGGGTTTTTGGCAATACACACTAATTTTAGGGAAGGATCATTCCTTTAGGATTGCTCTGGCACTTCCAGCTACAGAGGAACTCAGTTTTCTTCATCTGAGGAGAGACCTTCAATCTCATCCCTGTCTCCTCCAATCGCCATCCAGAAGGCTTTGGCCACCTACAATGGCAAGAAACATGGGAAAGGAAGAAAATTCCCATCAAAGGACTGAAGATTTTCTATTTCCCTTCCAAAAAGTAGAAACTGAGCAGCAGCTAATTCTGGCAACCAGGTCTGTAAGTGAAACACATCCTCTCTGAGGTTAAGGAACTTCAGCAACACAGAGGTAATGATTCAGGTCATGGGAGGCACCTGTGATACAAAACCTGTGCTAATTAAGGCATGATTAAATTTTCCAGGAGATCCAGACTTTTCCATTGACTTGTGGAATCTGGCCACAGTGACTGCAGGGACTTCAGCTCAGAATACAGAAAGGGGAAAGTCTTTTTTTTATGGCAGTGGGGTGGAATGAGATGATCTTGAGGGTCCCTTCCAACCCAAACCATTCCAGGATTTTATGCTTTTCTGGTGTTTCAAACTTTGAGGTTATTCAGTATTTGGGAGATACCTGTCAGATCTTCCCTAGGACTGCGTGGTTTGCTCTCACTACTCTTAAGCCAGGAACTCTCCAGGAGCAGGAACTGTGGCTTGGAAAGAACCTCCCAGTTTTAGTCATTTCCACCCCAATTCCCAAAGCTCACCTTCTCTGCGTGCAGCTTTCTCTGTTCGTGAGGCAGCGTGGCAGCTTTGTCTGTGGGGAAGGAGAGGATTGGGTTGTGAAGCTCAGGAGAGAGCAGGGACAGAAACACCTCCTGCAGCTGGATTAGGGAACTCCAAGAGCAACATCTGCTGCTTTCCAGAGCATTACCAAGATGAAAGGCAAATGAATGAAAAGAGCAGCTACTTATAAAGGACTTCAGGCAGGAGAAGAGGAATTTGCACAGCTTCCCAACTCACTCCTGGCTCTCTCTGAGCCCCTGGAGGAGGTGCCAGAGCTCAGGTCCATCTCTCCTGGTGTGTTACCTTTCATTTCTTTCAGCTTTGAGAACAACCTTTCGAAGTTCTCCAGGTCCCCCTCTCTCGTGGTCAGGCTGGCCAGTTCCTGGATGTCCGTATCCAGCATGGGATCTGAAATACAGGTTGGTTGAAGAGAAGTGATTCTGGTTTATCAGGAGAAAACCAGGATATTACCAGCTGCAAATCCCATTTGCAAATTCCAGCATCATAGGAGAGACACTGATTTACTGATTGCCCATACAGACAAATCATGGCATTGGAACAGTGGTGATTCATTTCATGGAAGGAATTGTTCCCTGTGAAGATGGGGAGGCCCTGGCACAGGGTGCCCAGAGCAGCTGTGGCTGCCCCTGGATCCCTGGCAGTGCCCAAGACCAGGCTGGATGGGGCTTAGAGCAGCCTGGGACAGTGGAAGGTGTCCCTGCCCATGGCAGGGGTGGAATGGGATGAGCTTTGAGGTCCCTTCTAATCCAAAATATTCCAGATTCCATGACTCTATGATACATTGGAGCTCATCCAGTATTTAAGGATGAGCTGATTCCAGAATGATCTGCTTAGGAACAGCCACAGAGTCAATCAAAGAGTGATGAGACTGTGCTGAAACCACAGCAACAAACAGATCTCACACACAACTGCTAAGAAAGTCCCATCTCCTGGAATGCTGCAATGACTTAAGGACCTCTCCTGGCTCTGGCAAGTGCCTTCATGGCCCCCTTTACCCTGAGCAGGAGCTCTGTGGGCCCATCCCAGCCAGGTGTGCATGCTCAGAGCAGAGCTCACCTGCTGCACTGTCAAGCTCCAGGTTGTTTGTGCCAGCTCCATCCACTCCACCATCTGGCTGGGACTCTTCCCTGTCTCCTGGGGATGGGTTGGACTGTCAGGAAACAAAGGTATTTGAGTATCCAGTAATGCATGAAAAACATCAGCAGCAAATCAGGTGCTCCCTGCTTTTCCTTCAAAACCTTGCACTTTATCTCAGAGTGTTACTGCAAAACCTCCATGAAAAGCCACTTCTGCAACACTGGAAACTGGTGCTGCATGAAGGGATTTTAGGATTGATTTGTTGGGTTTTTTTTCAAATAACACCATGAAATGACAGGTTTTGTTTTCTCCAAAAGGAGATTATCTGGATACAATCAAAACCATCTTGAATGGAGCTTTTAGTGCTCTTTCCTTGGGCTCTGTGACACAGTGGGGAGGTCCCAGCCAGCATCCCATGGATGAAGGAAGGGCCTGAGCGAAGAGCAGGAGCCAGGAATTCAGGAATTACTGTTTACTTCTGTCTCCAGGGTCTCTTCACAGCCACGGCTCCTGTTTGCTCCTGCCAATGTGCTGAGGAGTCCAAAGCCCTGGGCCCTGTCTGCAAACAAAGCAGAAAGTGCAAAATTACTGCAAGTACTGGGACTGGCCAGGTGGGAGAGGGAGTATTACAGGGAAGACGCAGAGCACCATGGAAAACAGTGTCAGTGCACTTGAAAATAGATTTTAAGCAGATAACCTCTAAGATTTAAACTGTGTTAGCAACGTTTACTGCTAAATATTCCCCACAGGGCAGAGATGTGTGAGCCACAAGAGATGTGGGATCTTTTCAGTTCTTGTTGGAAGTCTCTGATCCGTAGGATCTGAGCTGGTAAATTCCAAACAAGGCAGCTGAGAAAATCCAGGAGCAGCATTTGCTGTTCCTGGTGCCCAGGTTTAACTTCCATGGAAAGCAGCATTGAGTTTGGGGTTGGATTCAGGAAAGGCAACGAGAGCCTTTGCTCATACGTTGTCTGAACAGGCTGAGCATGACAATAATGGCAAAGAAAATTTTAAAATATCTAATTCAGAACTCCTGGATGGACTCATCCATCAAATCCAGGGTTTCTTCTCACTGCAAGGTGCTCTGGGCTTCCCCCACTGCTGGCCTAGGGTGTATCTCAATGCTCTTTTAAAACTCAACCTAAAAAGTGATTTCAAACCTAAACCTGAACAGTCATTTAAGATAATAAATGTGCTACAGTATTTTTAATTTAAACTGGCTGTATTTTTAAACCTCTTTTATAGAAAACTATGTGCATAATAGGTGATATGATGAGGTGACTTTACTAAGTCACGTTTTTCTAAGTCATAGTTTACTACTCAGTACAAACTGGCCTTGCACTGAGTAGTAAATATTTGCAGTTACACAAGAGACTCAGGAGAATTTTCTGCAAATCTTTGTATCTTAGTCAACTAAAACTCAAATAATGTGAAGTTATTGTACCAGAAATATCCAGGAAACAATGATTTCTGCCAGAAGAAAGATTTAATGTTACTTTTTAAAAGAAGTATGTTCTAAATTATTACACTCATGACTAAGCTCTAGACTCAACTGTTGAGGTGATGTCATTTTGATGCTCTGTCCAAATTTCCCTGCCATTTCTCCAGACTCTCATTTTGAGGGGTTGGATGTGTAACTGAGCCCATCAGGCACCCAGCACTCAGGTAAACACAGCTCCACGAGAGCATTCCTGCGCCCTCAGTTCCCATTCCCTGCTCCTGCAGCTGATGTTGTCCTGCCCCATCCCTGGCAGGGATTTGGGGCCACTGGCTCTGGTTTATCCCCTTTTACTGCTCTAACAGATCCCTGGCCAAAGGGGTGGGAAGAAGTGAATCAGTGAAGCTGAATGAATTCCCTGGAAAACCTTCAGCTGCCATTGAAAGCCTGTGAAGTCTGTCAGGTCAATTAACAGGAATGGGAGGATGAAAGTTTGGGACTTGCATCCCAAAGCAAAGCAGCTTCCCCAAGTTTCATGGGGCTGAGCAAAAAACTGGCTTTTGGGAAGCTGTGAAGATGGACATTGAGCCAATTTCTGAGTCATCTCAAGTGAGGTTGGACGCTGCAGTCCAGAATGTCCTGGAGAGAGAACATTCCCACACTGGCAGAGGGGTGGATGGAGTGATCTAATCATGGACCTCGTTCATATCTGGGATTAGAGTTTGTCCTGTACAGAAAAATGGCAGTGGCTCCATATTCCCTCCTCCAACCATACAGAACCTCAGCCAGAATTATTACAAATGTCATCCCTGTCAGAAAACCTGGAATCCACAGCAGGGATCTGTGAACAGCAGCTATTCGTCTCTGGATCCATGATTAGGGAGGAGGCAGACACAACACTTGGTTGCAGGCACACCCTTGAAAAACCCTTCCTATAAACTCCTTTTATTGGACCTAAAAGTTACTTCAACTTCTGGGTGCAATTCAGGAAGTGGGTGATGCCTTACACAGTGTTCTTATGGCAGCAAAGCCAAAAATTAGCTCATCCCACTTACTGGAAGAGTCAGTGGCTATGATGGAGCCCAGAGAAGCTGTGGCTGCCCCTGGATCCCTGCAAGTGTCCAAGGCCAGGCTGGATGGGGCTTGGAGCACCCTGGGATGGTGGAAGGTGTCCCTGCCCATGGCAGAGGGTGGGATGGGATGGGCTTTAAGGTCCCTTTCCACCCAAACCATCCCAGATTCCATGATTCTATGCTCTGTGTAGTTCCCCAGGTATCACCCATGATGCTCTGAACATGGATTCAGCATTCCCAGCTTCCTGTTTCATAGCCAAGTGTTTTCCACTGCCTTTACCTATTATTCCTCCAGTCTGTCTCCAGCTGACACATAGTGATCCTTACACATAAAACTGCAACTAACACATTCAAATTCACAATTTGTTTAAATGGCCTCCTTCAATGATGTTAATTTGGTATCATTAGAGCCAGGCTTGTTCCTGGCCCCACCTGAGGTAAGCAGCTTCACCTGGGTCACTAAAACTGGGATTTAAGCAGGAAAGAAGCCAAGCAGCCTCTTCCAGAGGGCTGGAAATAGTTTCTCTTCTTGCCACAGAGGCTCTTGCAGGGACAGAGAGGGCAACAGCAATTTAATACCTTTATGGGGAGGGAAATGGAGAATCCCTCATATTCTCCTGCACAAGAGAAAGAAAACTTCCCAAGACTGAGAGGAGCTCCAACAACTTTACACCAACTCCAGAAAGGATTTGTTCCTGGGAGACTCCCAGGTAAGACTGCTTCTTTGGCTTTTAGTAGAGATAATGCTGCTTTATTTACTCACAAAGCACCTGGGATCACTTACTTGATGTAAACTTGTTTCTAATTCAATTGTGTGACATTTAATAATAACTTTTATGGATCTGTGTGAGAATGATGCTTTTAATGGTTAGAGAAAAAAACTTGAAACTCAAAATGTTAATGGGTGTGTGAAAAAACCTACAGCTTGAGAAGGATTGTGTTGGGGCTTAATGCAATAAAATAATATGGGTTTAATGTTCATGCTTGAAACAAGTTCTTCCTGGTCTGTCTGTAAATTTAAATTCCCATGGAAATAGGTTTTTGTATTAAGGCAATGCTGTTAAAGTGAGGCCACACTTAACTATAAGTATTTGCTACTACACATTTACTACTAGAACTCTCTTATGCTCTTTGATCACTCTTCCCTGCATTTTCAGCTAGCTGGGAATTGCAGGTCATTCAGTGGAAAAGCTAAAGTTGGGTTTACATGGCAGCCAGTTTCCAGGATCTGGAGGAAGCTGAAAACAAAAGATATGTTACAGGTTGTAAAAAGTTTTATTTTAAGCAAAATGAGCTCAACAATTTCCCTTTGAAGGCACAGTCAGGCTGCAACACCTTCCAAATATAGCTCACTTCCTGAGGGGTTTGTGGTAATACATCAATGCTGTGTGGGGATGGTGCTGTGGAGAGAGAAAATCTGGATTTTTCACAGAGTTTGACCTTTATAGAACACACCAGTGATGTGCAGGAATTTCCCCCCCTGT
This sequence comes from Erpornis zantholeuca, assembly GCA_013400515.1. Lineage (NCBI taxonomy): Eukaryota > Metazoa > Chordata > Aves > Passeriformes > Timaliidae > Erpornis > Erpornis zantholeuca. The sequence goes on along the minus strand of VZTN01005272.1, from coordinate 200,781 downwards.
GAAGAACTGAACATGTGACTAAATTCTGCTGTTCTCTAACATGGTATTTGCCAAATACAGGAAATCTGTTGTTCAAAAACCACTTTTAGCACAAGTGAGATAACTTGACACCCTCTGACAAGGTTACCTGGTGTCTGCAATGGTTACACTGGATCAGACCCCACCTCAACCTCAGTTCTAATGAGGGATGAGAAATACTCATAAAGCTGCATTGAAAAATGTAGTTTAATAATTCTCATCTTGTCCTGAGTCCCAGCAAGCACCTTGCAGATACAGAAATTACCAGCAACCTCTCAGTGCTTTGCATCATTCCACAGTTAATTGTTGTAAGAAAGGAGGAGCCACAACAGTGGGAAATGATACATCAGGGAGCAGACAGGTGTCAGAGTGTTGCTGGTGGGGTGAGGCTTTCTGAAACACAAAAATCTAAGGCCAAGGACTCCTTAAGTGTTTCATCTTCCTACATTTCCTGCAGCAGTTGGTGTGATTAGAAAGGTAATTGAAGGTTTTCAAGTAAATGGAAGGATCTACACTTGCAACCACAGCATTTCCTTTTCTGATGAGTCTTAAGGCTGAAGTGCTTTTTCCAAAATTCTAACTTTACCTGATAATCAGTTTTCTCACAAAATTATCTGGGGTTGCCCATTTTTTGCACTGTTTTCAAAAAATTCTGTGGTTTCCATAGTGGGGTTTTCTATAGGACAAATAGCCTTTAAATGTTTCACACAGCTCCTTTGCCAAATCTCATCTCTGCCCTTGCTGTTCTGCCCCTAGTTCAAACATTTAAAAAACAAACCAAAAATGCCCTACAACAAATGTGGAATTTAACCTTTACTTCTACACCAAACCCTCTATCAGTCTTTAGATCAAGCTGGTAATGACAACCTATATCCTACTAGAGTTCGGTGGAATAAACTTTGATTTTTCATTGCAACCCATAGAATTAATGGAATATTTAATTCAAATTATTGGTGGAGTGCAAGTTAAAGTAGAAAGGGAAGAGGAATAAGTTTTAGTCAGAAATCCTTTCCTGTGAGGGAGGGGAGACCCTGGCACACATGGTCCAGAGAAATTGTGGAAGTGTCCAAGGCCAGGTTGGATATGCTTGGAGCAACCTGGGATAGAGGATAAGATGAGCTCAAGGTCCCTTCTCACCCAAACCATCTCAGGATTCTGTGATAAATCTCTATGAGTTCATCAGGACATCAAGGGGCAATGAAAGCAATGTCTGAACCCTCCTATTCCATGGGAGAGGCTCCAAGTGCTCCAGCTGTGCCTGCACTGGTGCAGGAGCACTGCAGCTGCTCAGTTTGATAAGCCCAGCCCTGCAGAGCCCAGCAAGGCCCTGGTGGCACCTACCACTCTTCATGACCACGTTGGACCACACGTTGGCATTCAGGGCCTGCACAATGCGCTTCACTCCAGTGGACTCGGGGAAATCATCTGCACCAAAACACAAACAATTGCACTCCTAAAAATGACTCTCCAAACCATGCTGTGCCTCCAGAGGTGGGCATGAAGGCCTGTCCTATCTGCTCACAATCATTATAAATTCTGCTTCTGATATAGATTTTTCACCTTTGCTTCAGGAGAGGCCAAGTAAATCTAAATTAATGCCTCACGTCTTGGGCTGAGCTTCCAGGTACAATGAACTGTGAGCTCAGCCTTTTAGAAATACCCAAATTCTTTCTGTTAACCCACACTGTTAAGTAACATCTGAGTAAATTTCATCGTAACAGACAAGGAACTTCAACCTCTTGCCCCAAGATCTTTTAGAATTCCATATAGCATAATAATAGATCTTAGAATTACCTTCCCTTTTTTAGAAAGTAAAGAACTTGAGACAACCATTTTAAAAAGGGTGCAATGCTTGTAAAAAATGGAAAGGAATATTGTACAGCTGTCCCCACAACATCTATCACTGAATGTTACAGTAAGCCTGGGAATTACAGTAACTGGAAAGACCATTATTTTAATTTATTTACTGGATAGATCTGACAGCACTTTGTATCAAGTCAGTTTTCCCATTTCCTCAGTTTAGTCAGCTTCCCATGTTTGTGCAGGTTGACAAAGGGAAAAAAAACCCAAACAATCCTTTGGATACAAAAATGTGATTGTTTAGAAATCAAACTCAAGTGACTCAGGAACAGGTGCAGTAATTGAAACTGTCTTTAGAAATGAATTTAAGGCCGAAATCAGATTTTTTGCTGTGATGCTGCTGTTTGGTTTGCTATCAGAGTCATTATCAAGAGTCTCAGTCTGAGCTCTTGTCCTCACTGTGCAAACAACTGACAGTGAGTCAAAACAAAAGTTCCAGTTTATTTGAGATGAGCTGCCTGAAATGTCAGTGTTTTGAACAGAGATTGGCCTGGTGTGTTTACAGCATCTGTTGTGCCTTTTGTAACTCACCCAGAATGTTTGTGGGGTAAATAAGTTACTCACTGGAACACAGCTCCTCCTCTGCATGAGTCACAGTGAATCAACTACCAAACAGCTAGGAAAGAACATGTATCCCAATATTCCCAGAATTAACATCCTCAGTTGTTATTATTCCTGTCATTTAAATGGTAAAGAGCTTGTTCTTTACAACAATTATTCAAGAGAAAAATAACTTGATTTAAGGTTACTGTTTTTTAAAGCATTTGGTATTTGTTTAGTCTAAGGGGTCTTCATTTCTGATTTTCCTGGTTTCTGTGAATCAGAAGTGTATCCCTCTCTCATTGACTGAAAAAACAGAAACACTTTTAAAGGCATGGTGAGGAGAGAAGGAGATTTCTCAGCTACTCAAGCTCCAATTTTAGTAGGCCTTTAAAGGGGGGAAAGGGGTGGGACATGTTCTAGCAGAGGATTTTATAGTGAATTATTTTTGGTGACAGCAATATGCTTGGAGAACCTGAAATAGAGCAAATGTTAGTGACTAATTCCACTCCAGCCTGAAAATGCACTCACTTATCTCATTTTGGTCCACAGAGGTAAGGTGTAAACACTTTTTTGTATCACTGAAGTGAGGAGATAAGGCTGATGCTGATAAGGCTGTCAGGAAATGCACAGTCACTTTTCAAGAGTGGAACATCACACTTCTAACTTTTCTTGTTGGGTCGTTTTTGTTTTTTTTAAAGTTATAAATGTATGGGCAGCCAGTGATTCTGAAACTGGTTTATTTCCTGTGTAACAGCTCATGTTGCACTGAAATGTTTTTAATAGCCTGGCATTTTCAGGCTATCATGTCACTGTTTTTACCAAGAGAAGACAGATAGTATAAAATAGTTTTTAAGTCTTTTTAAAACAAGAATTTTTCTGCCCTTATGCAGAAAAATGGTTCTTTAGCTTTATTTTCCAAGTGGAATCTAAACTTTTGATGTATCAATACAGTCCTAGGGGCAGAGCCAGAAAAGGGAGCAGATATTATTTTTACGTAGGTGCTGCATAAACAGCAGCTGGATTTGGGAGGAGACAAATGGAATTTCTCAGAGGAAATAACTTCCTCCTCCTCCTCCTGACCTTTTATAGCTGAGACTAAGCCCCACCAACTGGGAGCATTCCATGCTATAATCATGTGGCACATAAATAATTGCAAGGGGCATAACTTTATTTATTTTTTGGTGCAAGAGAAGCAGCAGACCTACCATCTTCATCAGGCAGCTCCTCAGGGTTAAGTTCTACCAGCTCAAAGCCATGCTTGATGCACCACTCTTGAGCTTTCTGTCTGTTTACACCTAAATTGAAAGATAAAAATGGGTATTAAACATGCAGATTTAAGACAGATGTCAGCATATTTATCAGAATATTTAGCTGTGTCTTAGTCCCATTCTGAGACACAACTGTTGATGTAATTAGAAAGTCAATTATTATGCAGGTTAATGGCTCTAAGTGAGGATGGAAGTTCTTTGGGTCTCCTACCGTTCTCAGACACTCTGTTACAAACCAGGATCATCACTTCTGGCAGCCACTCTTCTGTCAGGGGAAGCCATTCAGAGACACCATCCAGTCCAGTTTTCTAAAAGGGAAAAGTGTTCTTTGGAATACATCCTCAAATACTTTAGTTTTTAATAGTATTAGAACAAAGTGATATAAAGAACTAGGATTTTTTTTGTCTCTGTCTGCTAAAACACTGTTTTCACTGCTGCTGGTTTAGTAGAAACAATTTTGGGTAAAATGCACAGAATTTTATGTTTAGCTACCTAAATCCTGGCTATGCTGAAGGAGCCTTTAAGAAGCAGCACCAGCTAGGAAAAAAGCTGGAGATGGTGAGCTGGAAGAGGATTTGCCATAGTGGCATAGTGAATCCTGTAAATCCCTCTTGCAGCTGGAGCAGAGGAGTAAGAGAGAAGGAAACCAACTATTGTTAGCAGGGAAATTAAATATTGATCTTCTGCCAATTAATAGAACAGCCTAAAGGGGATGGATGGAGAATCTGATTTATGGTTATCACTGTGACAAGGCAGAGATACAGCAAGAGAATGAAGCAGAAGAGCCTTACTATTGTGCTGTCGAAGTACACAACAAATGCCTGCACAGACTCAGCAATCTCTCCAGTCACATGGAATGTGTTTGGGACCACACAGAGGTGAATATCTGCAGAATAATATTTGTTATCTATTGTCCAGGGGTAAAAATTCACTCTTCCACTTGTAATTGCACCCACAGTAAGGTCATCTTTTCCTGTGATACCTGTAGGAGAGAAAATGGATGAGGAGGAGGATAAAACCAGCATTAAGAAAATAATTTGTCTAGAAAAGTACAGTGCCAATGCAGATCCATCTTTCCTATAATAAACCAATATATAATCAGCATCTTTAAAAATTCAACTCAATTTGTTACTCTGTCCTAGATTCTATTGCTTAGCTTTCAAAAGAATTTACTTTCTAGTTTCAATATAAAATATGGCACAGAAGCTGCAGAAAGCTTTTTCTTTTGCTGGAAATGCCTTTTTAAGTGTTAACCTCAAACTTAGTATCTGCAAACAGGACATATGGAGGGAATACTTAAACTTTACTACAACCCTTGCATGCTCATTGAGATGTAAAGATCTATTTAACTGTGACCAAAACCTGAAGGTAACTAATGAGAAAATAAACCCAGTTCCTACAATTCTGTTGTAATTCCCATTAAATTCCATGTAGGAGTTCAACAATTAAAATCCAAGGCAGTGCTTTGCTCAGGTGCTGTCAAACACTGCCCTTCAAGGCAGGAACCTTCCCAGGAACACTCCTGGAGCTGAATTCGAGTTGGAAGCAGAGCATCCCATTATACCTTGAGGGAAAGGCCAGGATATCTTGTTCAGGCTGGATGAACTCGTGGACACTTTGAACCACAGGTCAATTATTTATAAAATGGACTGAGTCATCTATAATTGCATTGAGCAGCAGAAGAGTTAAAGAATAAAGTACATGGCTTTTCAAGGATTTGTATTTTAAGGTACTGAGAGACAGCTCCTGGAGCTGCTGGAACAGGCTGTTCCCCACATAGGCTGGAGATGAATTTGAATTTATCTGTATCTTATTAGTAAAAAACCAGGAAAGCCTCCCTGCCAAGGTTGCAATGATTTTTACAACTAAACTGCAAAGGCTGAGAAATAGATCTGGTGAATGAGCACAGGGCACAAGGCAGTGAGAGCTGTAAACCAGGATTATTTGCAGCCCTGAGGAGGAGACAGAATCTGAGGGAGAAATGTGACCTTGGAAACAGAAACCTGCAGCCATTTCCTGCTTAAGAGGATGAAACAGGAGTCTCCTCTTTGGGTTTCTTAAAATAAAAAGTGCCAACTCTAAATGCTTCTTCCAGGTTCACGTTTATTTTATTTTAATTTGGATGGCGATAGTTTTCTGAGTAATTGGTGTTTAATCAGAAGATATTCCATGCTAAAACTACCCCCCTCACTTTGGAGCTGGGGAACAATAATCCTGAGTCACTACCAAACAAATCTGGATTCTGAGCTTTGTCTTCTCAGAGGTTTTCAATATGATATAAATTTCCCTTTACCAGTGTTTTGAGAGTTAAAAATAAGTAGCTAAATAAAAATCAGTCTAAGCTAACACAATTACAAGTCAATGCCACAACAAACCAAGAATAAGAGTCCACAGAAATTGGTGAAACCAAAAAATCAGCAGTAAGACTTAGGGAGGAAAATGGGGTGAGGAAAGAAAATCAGCTCAAAAGTCACTTGAGCCCATCACCCTGGCAAGGATACAAAACAAAAGAACTTTTATAGAAGATTTTCAAAAGCTGACATGAATTTCACATTTGCTTTTTAAGTGGTATTTTTTTTTTAGAAGAGTTCATGGACAAATTAAGGTCTCAAAGCACTGCTAAAATGAGGCCATGTCCCATTTCCTATTGCCTGCTACTTGATCCTGTATTTTAAGGGGTTTGCTTTCATCCCACTGTGCTGCTGATTACCCATCCCTCATCCCGAGATTTTGCCAATTCCCTGTGAAATTTCTCTCCCAGTAAAAATGGATGTTGCACACTAAACTCAAAGGGCTTCAGGAACTTTGTGAAAGGATTCAGACTTGCTGTGTCTCAGGCTGCATGTGGGGGTGTAAGAAATCACTGCACAACAGCCTGATCACTCCTGGCAGGAAACTGAGCATCTTGTCAGGAGTTCTCTCCCAAAAAAAGTCACTTGGAGCAATTAGATTTTGGTCTTTAGAGTAAACAAGCAGAGACTACAAAAGAAATACACACTGCAACTCAAACTGAGTTCTCATTTGATGCAGGAATTAGTTTTAAGGGTTATATTTACCACCTCAGCATTCCAGAAATTTCTTTCCGAGACAGCCTGGATTTTGATGAAAGCAGGAAATTCAGACTCTAATTTACAGAGTATTGATGAGAATAAATTTCTAGAAAATTGATATGGCAGAAGGAGGTGGCTTGTCCAGCTTAGCCCTTATGAGTAACTTATGAGTGAGTTAATATTAAACTGCTCAGCCATTGAAAGTGTCAGTGGTTTGCCATGCAAAGAGCCTGGAAAACCAACTGAGTCACTGTGTGACCACAACAGGAGCGAGGCCTGGGCTGGGGCTCCCCGAGAGCACCAGCAGCTCTCTGGATGACAGGAATGCAAACACTCTCTAGCTGCAGCACCACTACAGAGCACTACAAACACACATGGAAAGGTTCATGGCACTGACAGAGCTGCCTGGTGCCACTCAAAACCAGGGTTCAGAGTCCCCTGTGAAATCCTGACTGCTGAACATTTATTTTACTGAAATAATGGTCCCAGTGTTACCAGTAACTGCTGAATCCAAATGGAAACATCCTGGATTTGTGTCCCACACTGTATAGAGGCACTTGGAGCAGTAAAAGCTGCCTCATCTACAGGGAATTATTTGAGGCCATTTTTGGCTGCTCCAGCATCATCCTGGGTCATGACCTCCTGCAACCTCCAAAGCTCTGTACTGCACTAACAGCACCACATTTGCTGGGTAATTCCCCTTCACCAGTTTATCCCATGACTGATTTTGCCTTTTTTCTATCAGAAAACCATTTAACAACAAACAGCAACTGTCATGTGAGATCAGTTTATGGCTCAGGCCAGTAACTGATCCTGGCTGGTGTCACATAGCTCCAGGAACTTCCAAACTTCTCTGGGATCTCTCCAGAGGAAAAGGTTTCATTACTTCCAGGCAGTCAGTCACTGGCTTATATTTTTCAGCAAGTTCATCAGTTGTGTCCCTTCTTCACTCCATTTTTAATATTTTATATTTTATATTTACAATTTTTAACAAAGCACACAATAGTTATGACCAATACTTTTTGAAATTATTCTCAGCTATTTATATAAATGTTTGCTCATTTTACTGACTTCAATATTGACTTTTAATTGCATATTCTTTCATGTAGATGAGATAAATTATATAGTGATTTTGAAACCAAGAGAGGACATGGTGATATTGTAAAATCTCACATCTCTCCCCATTTTTAATGCTGAATCTTACTAAGTCTTCTGAAAGTGCAAATACTTTTGAAAAAGGGGAGTTGAAGACCAGAAATAACTGTTCAGAAGAGTTAAATAATCAGAGAACCAGATGTAGCTCTTTTGCAGTAGTTTCCCTGTTCTCTCATACCCAAGTGGTATTTAAGCACATTGTGTGTCTAGTAATAATTTTTTTTTAATTATTACAACTTCGTTTTGCAGTTTTTTCCCAAGTGGAGCAAGGTACTGACCACTCTTCATAGTGTTTTTCAGATTGAGTAAATGTTTTAAGAAGATAATGCCCTAAATGCTCCCAAATCCTCACAGGTGTCAGGTACATGGAGTAGTGCCCACATTCTGGGCCTTGAGAGCCACCTGGTGGAATAAACCATAAAAAATACTCCTAAAATTACACCAAGGACTAAAAAGAACCCAGATATGCTGGGGGGGGGGAGGGGAGTGATAAAAATCCAAAAAGAGGAGGAAGAACAATCACATCAGAGAGTACAAAAACTGATCTTATTTGCTGTTTTAAGCTGTGATAAATCTATCACAATTTAAATAGCTTTGTTTTGCCCCAGTACTCCATGCATTAAAGCATTCAGAGCACTCTACAAAGACCTGAACAAAATAAAATATATCTAGCAAGTGTACCATCAACTGCTTCTCATCCTCAAGCCATTTTCTATTTGGAAATAAGACCCTGGGAAAAGTCTTGGAATTGGCCTGGAAAGTTCTGAGAGGTGTTGGACCCCATCAGCTTTACAGTCTGCTGGATCTGATTTCATTTCACTTGTTATACAAAGCAGGGACTTAAAATGCTGTTGGTATTTATTTTAGCAAATGCTGTCGTTTCTTTCAGGAGGATTTTAATGTCTTAATGTGAAGTAACCCAATCAGAGGACACACAGACAAGACTCCAGTTTTGGTACTGGGAACACTGGAAGCTGAGACATTTCGAAGTGAGTACCAGCTAAAAAAATCTGAACTTAAATTTTAGGGCTTTCTCAGATTAAATAGTTTTTTGCTCACTTACCTTTTCTACCTGTTTCATTTCTCTATGCAAAATAATCAAAGGGGAAACCTAGAAAAACCTCGAAGAATTCATTCCAATTTGCTTATACCTTCCTTAAAAATAAGCAACTACTACTGCTGCTAATAATAATAATAATATTCTTTGTGTTGAATCCTTAAACAACTCAGAGTCACCCAGCTGCTTTGACAGAGGAGCCTTAGACTGCAGACCCTGTACTATTTTTGTTTCAAAATGTGCTTTAACGAGGTGGAGGGAGCCAGTTCCTGGGGGGAGCCCTGTGCTTGGTGAGGTCCTAAGCAAGAATTGCTCAGAAAGAAGTAAAAACAAATCCAAAGAAGGGATGAGGGGGTTAAGAGTTCCCTAAAAACCAGGCTTGTCCTAACATGGGAAACCCACCAAGATCTGAACAGCTTCTTCCTGGAATGTCCCGATTTTGGAATTACCAAAAATTCCACCATGGTTTCCTCTACTATCAGAACTTATTCTTGTGTTCCTTTTTTGAGCCATAAAAATGGCAGCTGGTTTCCAGGAAAACCACGTCCTACAGAATGAATTCTATGTACTCGGTACGAAGTGTAATCCGCAATTGTAACAACTGAAGAACAGATAAAATTTTTAGCTTTCTCTTTTAGTCCTTCCGTATTGAGAAATCGATGAATTATTTTCTGACACCCTCTGCAAGGGCTCTAGGGCTGCGTGGCTGCCCTGGGGCTGCTGCCGGAGACCCTTGAGAAGAACGACAACCTTGATGGGAAAAATGAGACCCGGGGTGGGGGGAAATTTGGACTGTGAGGGGATGGCGACGACCCCTGAGGGGAAAACTGAGACCGTGAGGGGATGGCAGCGACCCTGAAGGGAGAACTGCGATCCTGAGGGGAGAACAGCCCCCCTGAGGGCCGGGGCTGGAGGGAGCCGCTGCCAGCCCGATTCCCGCGGGCGCGGGCAGGCCGCGGCCCCTGGTTCCGCCCGCNCCGGCCAGCGCGTCCCGTTGCCGGGTGAGGCGGTGCCGCCATGGCCGCGGCGGGAGCGGGGACGGAACCAGGCAGGTGGGTCCGGGCAGCACTGGCAGCTCCCTCCCCGGACCCTCCTGCCCTGGCAGAGCAGCCGGGGCACCCCGGATCACTCCTCGGTACCCCGAGTCGCCCCTCGGCTGAGGCGCGGTGCGTCCCGATGCTGCTGAGGGGACGGGGGATGCGGGGGGATTCGGCCCTGCCTGAGGGGGAGAGGATGGTGCGTGTCGGACCAGGGCTTGGGCTGTAAATGCTGCGGCGTTTGGGACCTCGCAGTTGTTTAGTTAACGTAAATACACGAGTTTGACATGGGCTGGTGTGGTTTCCTCACAGGCTGCCTGGAGTTTTTATCTCTCGTTAAGGCTTTTGAGATCCCTGCCCCGTGAAAGCACCTGTGCCATGAGAGGTGTGGGAGATGTATGAGGAAACATCATTCCTTGGCAGAGAACCTCAGTCCTGAAGTTTATTGTTACTGCTTGGTGAGCTTGGTTTTAAAATTGAGTTTTTCCAGCCTTTCTACAATCAATGACTTAAAGTCATTGGCTTTGTATTCTCTTACTTATAATAGTACAGAAGTATGGGAAGTCACATGGATCTTTTTCCTGTATTTAGGAATCATTTAATTTGAATTAAATCCTTCTACCTAATCCCATGGGGTTTGGTTACATGTATGATTTTTGTCCTAACTGGCTTTTTAGATTCAAGAAGACCTTCATAAACTTAAAATGGAAAAAGGCAACTTGAAGGGAAATATAGAAGCCGTGGATATTTGTGACCTTAGAACAGCAACTGAAAGAACTGAACTTGGGCTGAGAGTAAGTAAAATACAGGAGATCCAGAAAACTACCTGTTTTTTTAAGTTTGTGTTAATAATTCATGTGGGGCCACTTTCTGTTGTCCTGTAAGATCCCTTTCCAATCAGCAACTGATGAGATTACTCAGACATAAACAGTTCAGAATGTTGGCTTCCTATTTTGGGTCATCAGAATTAACTGATCTTGTGCCCACGAGCCAAAATGAGATTTTTAGTCTATCAGAGGCACAAAGTTTTATCAACTTTTCAAGTTGAATCAAGCAAAGACCTGGATTTCTTAATGAACTGAATTAAATAAAATTAATATCCCTTATCTCCTAGCAATAGTCTAAACATAATTTTTTTCCCTCTAACAGAAACATGCTGAAAACTATTTAAATGTTATGAATGGCCAGGAGTTAACTCTTTCTTCAGCTGGTAATAGAGAAGTAAATTTAAAAGAGCCCCCTAAGTGGTAAGTAAGACACAAAACCTGTGATAACAGAATCTTGTAAAGCAAATTGGGAGTATTGACCTAGAAAAAGTTGGTTTAGTTTTGATTTTAAGTTTAAAAAAAAATACAAAGGTAAATGTAATTCTAAGTGGCTACAGCAGTGCTCTCCTAACTCCTGGGATTTTACTTTTGCTAAATGCAAATTTAAATAGAAATACATTCATTTGGATAGAACTGGGGGAAAGCAGCATGGGTTTAATAGGTGAAATCTAAGTAACTTTTAGGAAGCTCACTGCCTGTTTCTTTCTCAAGCAGGGATCTTCCTTTTGGTGCCTGTCAGAAGGAGCTGGTTTTGCCCCGAGTTGAGCCCATGACTGTCCAGAGATGCAGCAAATCAGCCCCACGTGTGTCCCAGGGCTCTCAGGTCTGAAATCACACACTAATTATTTTGCCTGGGACAGCATTCAGTCAGTGTTTGCTGTCTTATAGGATACCAGTGCATCCCATAATGCTCTAACTCCCCATGGATGTAGGTTTTGATAATGCCCCATGACTGAAAGTGTTAAAAAATTCTCAGTAAGAGCAGCTGAGACAGGAACCTTCTTCCAGGCCAGGATAATGTTTAAGTTGGGAAATGGGTCAGTATCATCCATGTGGATGTGGATGGACACACATTCAGCTTCCCACACATCTAAGGTGACAAAGCCACTTCTATCAGGTGTTTTTTTTATTAATCATCTCGATTCTTGTTATCCTGTGTGGCACTTTCCCCCTCTGCATTGATCATTTCAGCCTGAGTGAGGAGTTTGCATTGGGAATCATCTCCTGTTTTAATTGAGAAGGTGCTCAATTCCCCCCAGTTCTTCTTTTAATAGCACCAGCAGTTTCCTCCCTGCATAACGGTGTGTTTATAGTAATAAAATAAATACCACAAAAGCACTGATGAGGTGAAAATTGAACTTTCTGTCTCTGTGCAGCCATGTGGGTAAAAAGAGTAATTGGCTTGGATAATAACTTGTGTTCTTACAACCCCAAATCTAAATGAGCATCTCATTGATACATCTGCTTGTAATTACCATCAAAAGAAGAGAGAATATATTGTGCAGATAAATAAATTAAGCTGTTTTTTAGTGCTTTCACAAAATAATTCGATTGTTCAATAGTTCAAATACATATCTAATGGCTCTTGAACTTTTTATGGCATATTTTATTTGTAAAAATTTGAATTTTCCTGGATTTATTTTTATGTTTATACATTAGAAGATGCACCAAAATGTTTTCAACTTAAGAAACTTCTATTGTAATAAAAACACAGGGCATTGCTCTGGCTTTTTTAGGTATGCTTTAGGTATTTCTTGTAACAAGAAGAAACTTGTGAATTCTTTTTCTGTCCACTGGGATTTAAATCATCATGACTTTTATTAGCAGAATAGTTGGACTCATTCCACACAGATCACAGAGTGCATTAAGAACTACTACTTTTTAATTCTGATCACTATCAGGGTTTTTTATTTCCTCATTTACTAATAATCAAGTGCTGTGCCTGCACTGAGTCAATGAGCTGTAACTGATCCAGAGGAGCTGTTCTGGTCCATCAGGTCAGTGATTCCTGAATTCCAGTGTCTGGCAGACACAGCTGAGGTAGATTGGATCCTTGTTATCCTCTGTGGGAAGCACAGGGAACCCTCTCCCAAAGGATGGGGGAGTGTGCAAACCACGACACAGGGACCTGTGCTGATCCAGGGAGTCTGAACCTGACTGGGCTCTCCACTCCATATTTAACTCAAAGGTGTGCAGGTGTGGAGATTTCAGAGCTGGGAATGGAATTAATTGAACAAAGTCTGGAAAAAATGTGTACATTTGGGTAGTATTTGCAAGTCTTTGCAAGGTTTTCCATCTAATCAAAAGGCTTTGTTGTTTGCCCTGTTCTGCGTGGAGTCAAATAATATAAATTTTTATCATCATCTTGCAAATTTACAACATGTTAGACAATTTCTGCCTCTAAACACTTCAGCCCCAGTGCAGGTATTTTAAGATTATCCCTATTCTATATTTCAGCAGCAGGTGGAAAGGGATGTTAAAATTATGCTTGACCCAGAGAACATGGATAATAAAGCTGGTTTAAAACATGCCAACAATGACACCAGGCTGCCACTTATAACTAAGAAAAAATCTGCTCCTGTAAGTAACTCTTATTATTTTATGGGTTTATTATATGTAGCTTTGTACTATTACAGTTAATATATATCACTCCTAAATAAAAAAAATAAGTGAAAGTATTTTCCTCATCATTTCCTACTTTGTGGCATGGATATATAAAATCAAAACATTTTGAGTGATAATACTGGGGGGAAAGAAATCTGTAGCACCACAGGTTTATGTAACAAGATCCAAATCCAGCAAAAGTATGAATATACATGGGAATGTGCATGGTCAGTAATCTCAGGAAAATCAGGGAGAGGAGATAAACTGGAGCTTGGGGAGTTTTGGATGTGACCTAAAGATCAAGGAGGAATTAAAAGCCCATTCTTCCCTCTGCTCTGGGAACATTCAAATTGTGCAAGATCAAGTTTTGATTCTTCCAGATTTCTGTCCTGCAACTGCAACATTCAGTTCTGCTGCCAATTCTGCAAGTATTCACAGCAGTTGAATGCAAAGATGATATTTTCAGCAAAGAATGCTTTAAAAAAAAAAATAGTAGGCACAGCCTACTCCCAAAATCAATTATGCTCACAAATTTAGCACAGCACTGTGATCCACACACCCAATGGTCTCACATGGGGATGCTCTTCTACAATTGAATTTATGTGACAGAAGCATCCTGCAGCAAGCCCAATGCTCTAGGAGAGATTCTGGGGTATTTGGTTTTAAACAACATAAAGAGAATCTGTGAATGGCACAGTTGTGAGCTGCCACTTATAAAAAATGATTTTTGAAAGCTGTTGCCCAGACTAAGATGTGATTTGTCTAACCCAGTGATAATAGAGTTAATTAGAAAAAAGCATCATGGCTAATAGCTTTTTAGAACCACTCTAAAACACTCACAGAGAGGAATATTATCCTGCTGCAGAGAGCCATGTGTTTTACCACTCTCCCTGAAACAAGCACTGAGTGCAGAAAACTTACTGGGGACTTAAATGACAAGCATTTAATGGGAATTAGTCAAGCTCCCAGATACGTATTTACAGTTGCTGAGGAGCTGACACTCTAAAAACCAAGCAGGTATTTCCTCTCTAATTTATTGTCTTCCAAGTTTTCGAATCTTAAGGCACAATATGTGATTTGGGATGTTCTGCCTTCGCTGGCTGTAAAATTTTGCAGTCGGTATTTGCCAAAGTCCACTGCTGAGATGTGTTTGTTGTTACATGTGGTGTCTGCCAGCACTTACAGGAGGGGTTTTATATGATCTATATGATTATACATGACATATATGATTATTATTAGTAACACCAGTGAATCTGTGTGCAGCCGCAGGTCTGAAATTGAGTTAATTTGGATAAAATTTAGATTAAAGTCGCTGCGGGAATCGGGGCCGGCGGCACCTGCCCGGTGTCGGCGAGCGGCCGGCAGGGGGCGCTGTCCGTACGCGCACGTGCCTCAGGTGTGTCCGTGGGGTCAGCGAGCGGCTCCCAAAAAATCCATGGAAAAATCACTCTTATCCAAGTCAATTAAAGCCTAATTGCTTGTCTCGCGCCGTTCAGGTGTATTCCAGGAGCTGTCAAGGAGAGCTGAGCAGCTGAAAGCGTGGTGAGGTTAAAATCTCGGGGGTTGAGGTGTCCCGAGAGGTCAAGCACAAATCTAACCCAGACTTTTTATTATCCTGCCGTTCCAGTAGTTGGAAAAATTAGTAGTCAGGATTTCATTGTTTCACCAAAAATGATGTCTTTTCTTGGTCTTTTGATATTACAAAGTTGCTGATGCTGGATTTTATTATAGAAACTAAGAATAATTAACTGTTGCCCTTTTGTACCTTTTTGGGTCTGGTAATAATGTTTCATCCTCTGCTAAGTTCCATAGTTATTTTACAGTGAGGGCTGTAATTCTGTTTGAAACACAGACTGGGCATCACTTTCTTTTGCAGCCCATATCTGGATAAGAGATGAAAAATTATGAGTGTATAATTATTAAATATGTATACTTCCCATGGAGTATCCAGCCAAAGGAACAGTAATCTGAATTGCAGCAAAAATAATTCTGATGTACTAGTGCAATGTAGAAAAGATTCACAGCTCTACCTTCCATTTTCATAGGACTGCTGTTCTGTTATAGAATTATACTGGCACTTTTGGGTCCTTGTTTTCTTATAAATGTATATTATACTGTAAACTTAGGAACCTTTTCATTTATTCATGAGGTAGAATTTAATATGGTGATGATTTCTAGCCTTTATGAGTTGCATCTTATCTAGTGTGGCTCTAATGGTGACAGCAGTGATTCTGGGGCTTTTTTTAAGCTCACTTGTTTGAGCACAACCATTCTAATCATGTTCTCAATTATTCATTCTTTATTCAGCGTTTGCATCCTGCTAATCATTAACGCTTATCTTGAAAGTGTATTTATTTTCAAAATTATAAAGCAAGGCAAGGCACTTCCTTTCATTTCAAGTGACTGGAAGAAGTTGTAGAAGAAAACCAGGTCTTTTTGTGCCCCAAACCTGATTGTGTTTTAAATCCAGGCATGTGGCTCTAATTACAGCCAAAGCAGAGTTTGGCAGTGCTGGCAGGATAAGACTTAAACAAATTGAAGTCACACTACAGTAAACCAAAAGAAGCTCCTTGCATTTGTATTATGGTGTGTAATCGTAATAAACAGCACAGTGATTTAATAAAATCCTCTTGTCACTAAAAATAAAAAGGAAATAATTGGTGAGAGAGAGTTAAGTTAACAGATGAGTGCAGTCAGCATCCTCTCAACCTGGAAATGGGAATGTGAAGGTCACCCCCATCTCGCCTGACAAACGCAGAACATTTTGTTGGTAAACAAATTAATCTTTTGAAAGGTCACCATTTGTTTTAAGTTTTTATCCAGTTCTTGTCATCTGGAATTGGAGATTGACTGTCATTTTGCAAGCAGGGGTGCAGCCAGAGCTGCTGAAGCTGTTTGTGTGCATTTCAGCATTCCCTGACAAAACTCTGTGCCTGATTGCTGTGCCATGGGCTGCTGGTTTACAGCTGGCTCCAGACAGGAATGGAAGCTCATCCCTGAATTCCTATAAGTTGATCCTACATGTCTTGCCTCGTGTAAGCTGGCCCTCTGCCCATAAGTAAAACATATTGTGGTTCAAGCCAGCAATTATCTTCCTTACTTCCTTCTGTGCTGCTTCTGGTGCCTGTTTCAAAAAGCAGATGTGGGATTCACCAGAGTTCTCCAGCTATTCTCTTTCACACCTGTTAGGGAGGAATTCTGATGGAGGTGGATTTCTGGGGAGCTAGAGAGCAGTAGGTCAGGAAAAGGGCAAAGCTTGATTTTTCCTAGTATGTGGAAAATTGACAATTCAGAGCCATCTCTGGTCACTTTAAGAGCTTAAAGAAGGTAAGAATAACATAAAACCTGTTGTTAAAGGTGCAATTCCCAGATTTTTACAATTAAACTTGCTTTCTCCAAGCTCTTTCCTGACAGTTTCCTTAACATACTGAAAAGTGACCTTATCCAAATCAGTTCCACTGAGTTTATTTTGCTGTGCTTCCTCTTTCTCTTTATAGGGGAAGTGCTGTGTCCATCAAATCTTGACAGCAACTTCTTAACAACAAATATGACAGTTTGGAGAAGATAGATGGAATGATACATTAATCTGTTATATCCTTTTTTTCCCATCACTACCAACCCTCAGATTTTCTGATATTTTTTTACCAAATCTCATCTCTCTATTCTGGTTTGGTACACAATACTCCTCTCTTCTCTGTATTTAATACCAGTCTTTGTTTTTTACTGGAGGAAAAAATGCTTACAAAGATATTTACCAAAAAAAAAAAAAGTTCTAGTTAAATATTGCTAGGTAAAAAGAAAACAAATAGAGGACTAATCAGAAAAATCCCTGTGGTGTTCCAACAAGTGCCCTATTTAAAATGAAGTAAAAAAGCAAAAATAAAGTGGAAGAGGTTTATCCACAGGAGAAAAACACTTTAGAAAGGGTAATAGAATTGTTTTTCTTGTGTCCCAGGTTAATTACACTCAGAAGCACTTGAAATGAAAAAATAGTTTTTTAGCACACTCCAAGCATATTTTAAGGCAAGTCAGCCTCAGTCTGCCCTGCAATTGAAGAGCTCCCTTCCAGCCCTGCAGAACTGAGCTTTAAAAATCACATGAATCAGTGATATTAAAAGTAAACCTTTCTCTTCCAGGACTTAATATTTTTTTTGAGGTCTTATTTTTGTAATTGTGTTGGCTTAATTTTAGTGAAAATACTTCCGAAATGGAAGCACTTTGGCAGATTTTGCTTTGGTATCTCCCTGAATTTTTCAAGAGGGAGCTAATGCAGCAATCAGGGTGCAAAAGAACATGGAAAAGGTGTAGGGACTGGGTGGAATTTTCATGGGGAGCTGTCATGGATCAGCTCCATGGTTCTACTCTGTTTCCTGTAAGGAAGTGAATGATGGCACTGGGCAGTGTAAATGAGAGATTAAATTACATTTCTGTTGCATCAGTCCTTGTTTTAACATCACACCTGCCATGGACTTTATAGAAATTAAAGGCTAAAGAAAAAAATATTAAATATCTATATCCAATTAAAAAACCCCCCAAGCCTCCAGGCTGCTTTTGAACTCGCACACTCCACCTGAACTCCTTTTCCTTGTAGCTTATTACATCTTTATGAAAAGAATTAAAATAAATATATTTCATTGCTGTTTATCATAACAAAACCTCCTAACTGGGATTTAAATTAGGATAAAACTCACCAGGAGTAAAATCAGTGCTGCCTTACTGATACAGCAGCAACAGCCTGCAAAAGGAGTCACTGTTTAATTCAATTTCTCACCTTTTATATATTTTTGTTGTGGCCTCACCAAACTGCTGGGGCTGAGGGCGAGCAGGAAAGTGTGGTTTATGATTTCCTTTTCTCAGTATCAAACCACTTATATGGCAGCTGGCATAAAGTTAATCTTTGTTCCATGGTTATTGCTGTTTTCTTGGAACATGAGGTTTCATCCACCTCCATCCCTTGAAGCAGAATGCTCCATAATGGCCATAACTAAAATGAGGACCTGGGACTTCTCTGAAAAATTCTCTATTATAATAAGAAGCACAGATTTTTCTCTCTCCCTCATCTCTTGTAGGCAGTGTTGTTAGACAATTTGGGAGGACAGATTAGAATAGGTAATTTTTCATCTGTCTCATTTCCCTCTTGGGATTCTGAGCACTTCTAGAGAGTTGCTTCTCCTTTTCTAGAGAGTTGCTGGGTGCTGTTATTCAGTAATTAGGACACAACAGTGCTCCAAGATCCCAGTCATGGCCTGGATTGCACTAAAAGGTTGATAATCACTCATTAAAAGCATTTTAAAATCTTTCTTTTTCCTTCTGGTTCCTTGCTTGTGTATGCATTTTATATTTTTAAAGACTGTTCTGTCAAGAAACACTGTATTTATACTACTCTGCTTCAAATTGAGCAAACTTCCTGGATTCCTTCTTTCAATAGTACACAAGTCATCAATTAAATCTAATTAACTTTATTTTAAATTACTGAAGTAACAACAGTAGACAATACTATAGCATGTTCACAAGTAGTAAAAGTAGTGCTACATTGTTAAATCTTAATGAAACAGTCACAGCAGAAATTATATTTATTATTTATTGCTGCAGGAGTAGAGAAGTGTCTGTAAATCCCAGATTTCCCTTTGTTGAAAGGAGGTTCTGTCTCTTCCTAGATGTGCAGTCACAAGGCAGGGAGAGGTCACACAGTGAGCAGCCCTTGGGCTTTGCCTGCCTTTCGCTCCCTGGGTTCTGCCTTACCCCTGGGAGAAGAAGACACCCCAAAAGGTGAGTCCCAGTGGTCCCCTCCAGGTGCTGTTGGGCTGCTGTTTGCAGCAGATACCTGGGAATTGAATTCCCTGCCACCTCCAGACTCCCAAGAATTGTGATGTCAAGCATTGCAAAGTGTAGGGATGAACTTTAGGCTGCTTGCTGCAGGTAGCTGATGGAGGGGGTGGTGTGCATTGTGCTGAGCATCATCCTGAGCCATTCTTGGAACTCACAAGGTTCAGCTGCTGCTGGAAAGAAGAATTTTGTGTGTGGTGGAGATTCTCATATAAATATCAGCCAATATAAGCTACCATGATAAACAGCTGGTTATTAACTGTTCAGTCTTAACTAGACTCGGATTGTTTTAGCAATCAACTTACATTCATAATTACATGATTATATTGTGCTTTGCAAGAGTTAATTCTCATCCATTTTGCATATTAAATTGCATTGTACAAGCATCTAATTTTATAGATTGACAAACATATATTCCCTTTCAGAATTAGCACTGGTACAAAACCTTGCATGTATTTGTCAATTTTTATAGGCAAAGTTCACCTTCCTTCAAGGTAAAACATTGAATATTGAAAGATAGGAATCCTTCAGTTAAAGAAAACTGCTGCTTTTGCAGTGTTGATATAGAACTTGGGTCTGCCTTTGCTTAATTCTTTCTTCATTGCTATGAATTCCTTTCCTAGCAGGAATTTTTCAGGAATGTCATCTTCTTATAGGACCTCTGAGCATCACTGGCCAAAGGCTCATCCTTCCAGCAGCAAAGAGAACTCTGCCAGTCCCTCCTGTTGTATCTGAAGCAGCACCCTTCCCTGAATTTCCCAGGCAGTGCAAGAAATCAGCTGCAGGTGAGTACAAGCCATTGATAACAACCTTCAGCTGCACCTCCAGCTTCACTCCCAGGCCATGGTTTTATCTCCTGAGAAAAGCACTCACCAAATCCTGCAGCGCATAAAGTGCAGGAGAATCCTGTGTCTTGCAACTGGGTAGGAAACAGATTTCTTCATCCCTGGAAGGGTTTGGTTCCTGTTCATTTCAGGGATCCTCCTGGGTTCCTACCTGCACATTTCAAATTCTAAGCATCCAAATCTGAAGCTCTGCCCAGTGTTAAGCCAGTGGTGCTGGAAATCATGACTTTCACCAGCTGCTCAAGCCTCTATTTGCCATGTGATTAAATGAATAACTGATAATCAATGAAAGAAACCTGCAATCCATGTTTTCTTTGTACAGGAGAAATCAGTAGCAGGCTGGACCCTGAGAAAACAGACACCATCATCTTCTCAAAGCCAAAGGAAGCAATTTATGGCACATATTCCTCTGGTAAAGGTAACAGTGCACCACTTGCATCCAGCAGTTCTGTGGTTTCAACAATGAAATCAAAGCCAGAGTGGATGTGTCCTGCTCAGCAGTTGGAATCTGAGGTGCACATTCCCTCTCAGACACAGGTATTTGATGGAATGAATCACTCAGTGAGGATAATGAGGTTTTATTTGTGTTTTTAGTATTGTCTTCACCAGGGCTGGTTTAGGAAGTGACTGGAAATCACAGGAGGGTTTGAACCACATCCAGTAAATAGTAAATATTGAAATAAAATAACAAATCCTTTGTGTATTCCCAATTTCTGCTATTTCAAGTCTTCTACCTAAATTTGTCTGGTTTTTTTTTTTTTTCACACAGTCTTAGAAAATTAGTTTAGAAAGGATGTCAGGAGGTTATCCAGACCTCCAGGCAGAATTACCTATACCTGTAATATTGCAGACAGCTGTTTTTCTAACCTGTTCTGAAAACTTTGGGTGATAGCAACTCCACAGCCTCCCTGGGCCATCTGTTCCAGTGCTTAACTAACTATCTTTACTGTTATAGAAGAGTTTTTGAATGTTTCATTTCCATTTCCCTCACTGCAGTTAAGCAAATGTGGTGTTTCCCTTTATATTTACAGAAGACTGGGGGAGTTTGACCTTGACTGCTCAGTGCCTGTTCATTGCTCCTGATCCCCATGCAAAAGGGACACCTCTTTCTTCTATGAATAATTATTGTGTTCTGGGACAAACTCTCTGGAGTTTTGCTTCGTCTTTCCAGACTTTTTGACTTCTGTGCCATTGAGGAGTTGTGAAAATGAAAGAGAAAGTAAACTTAAGAAATTGAGATCATGGAATCATGGAATGGGTTGTGTTGGAAGGGACCTTAAAGCTCATTCCTGCCATGGGCAGGGACACCTTCCAC